>WBZZ01006058.1:32500-77500 GCA_019918135.1 Paulinella micropora
ATCCCGATGAAAAAACCTAGTCACACTTGCTAAACAGAGTTCCAGCCCAATGGCCTCAAGGCGTTAAACTGTGACGCCAACTCATAACCCTTTGGTGGTAGATGCTGGGGAGGAGGGTCGTTGCGCGCGTAAAAGATCTTAAACTCCGCATATGCTGGTTGATAGCCCAGGACCCAGCAGACACCAGATTGTTATGGGTGGGGTTTCGAGGCAGCTCTAGCAACCGCGCTTGGTGTATGCACTTGCACATTCGGTGACGTCTTGCAAGAGGTTGCTGGGACTGCAGAATAACCTCGGCTTAGTGCAGTCTTGCCCTCAGGAGCTCCATCGGTGGCCCCGATCATCAGGCGAGAGACTGACACGGGGGGGTGGAGGACCTCGAACAAGGGTATTGGAGGCTTATGTCCGTTGAGGATATGCCATTAGCTGCATCAGTACGCCTTAGATATAGTAAATATTATGATTATTATTATTATTATTATTATGGACACCGTGATAGCCCAGTGGTCAAGTTCTACCATCTGGGCCCTGTCGCCAGTTCGATTCCCGTCGGTGCCACCAGTATTTTCATTGAACATACCGGTCTATTTCTGGACCAGTATTTTCATTGAACATACCGGCCCGTCTGGAAGTGTTGGAACTGCCCTTGCGGGGGTGTCATTCGAGCTTATCGTCAATTCTTCGTACTCCCCTCACGGGTGAGACGATGGAGGCGCATGTGCAGAAATGCATCAGCCATTGACAGAGAAGCACTATTATTATTATTATTATTATTATTATTATTATTATTATTATTATTATTATTATTATTATTATTATTATTAGGGAGTACATAGGCCAATGGTCCTTTTCAATGGGCTGATTGGTATAAAGCTCCTAGAGTAATGTTCTATGCCGTCACTTCCTTTATTCCACCGATTGGTATGGAGGACTGGATGCACATGGCCTTTTGGCTCAGCAATTGGCAGGAGATACATTATTATTATTATTATTATTATTATTATTATTATTATTATTATTATTATTATTATTATTATTATTATTATTATTATTATTATTAGCCCTGTCGCCAGTTCGATTCCCGTCGGTGCCACCAGTATTTTCATTGAACATACCGGTCCAGATCTGGACCAGTATTTTCATTGAACATACCGGTCCGTCTGGAAGTGTTGGAACTGCCCTTGCGGGGGTGTCATTAGAGCCTATCGTCAATTCTTCGTACTCCCCTCACGGGTGAGACGATGGAGGCGCATGTGCAGAAATGCATCAGCCATTGACAGAGAAGCACTATTATTATTATTATTATTATTATTATTATTATTATCATTATTATTATTATTATTACTATTATTATTATTATTATCTGTGAAAGGTGTTTGGAGTAGGGGGAGGGGGAGGGAGAAACTGAAAATTGTGTTCCCCCCCCCCCCGGGAGCAAATTGGCATCGCATCGGAATAAATCATGGTTTGTGGAAACCAGGAGGAGTTGGGAGCTCATACTTGCAAGATGTCAAGCCCCAGGGTCATTGTCGATGTTTATGTTGTTGGTTTGGAATTCATGCAAATATTTGCGTTAGGGCAGTGCGGTGAATAAAATTACACTTGTTTTGGCAATATTGCCGGTACCTGCCCCCGCAATATGCGTACGTTGTCGAATGGGAACCCCCCTCCCCCGGAAACCCCAGCCCCCCAATATATGTACTCACCGAAGCCATGGCTTCGGTGATTTTTTCCCCCCTGCTTAACCATGGCGTCGGTGACCATGGTTAGGGTTGCGCGAAACGCATGGCAATCCACCCTGGTTATTTATTATTATTAAGGTGTTGGCGCAGCCCCTGGCTATTATTATTATTGCGGCACCGCGATAGCCCAGTGGTCAAGTTCAATACCACCTGGGACCTGTCGCCAGCTCGATTCCCGTCTTTTGAAAGTATTGGTCTGTGGGGAAGTGTTGAAGCTGCCTTGCGGGGGTTGTGAGTAGAGCTTATCGGTCAAAATCTTTGTACTCCCCTCGCGGGCGAGACGATGGAGGCGCATGTACAGAAATGTATCAGCCACTGACAGAAAAGCACTGTTATTATCAATACTTTTCCTCCGACATACTTCCGACATACACCTATTTTTTTCACATAAACTATATTTATGTATAATGTGTGTATACAGAGAAATCTTGAAAGATATCTTATTATATATGTAGACTGCGCTTCTGGGGCGGAAGCCTCGACAACGTACCGTAAGTCAAAGAGAGGGGAGGGGGGGGGGGGGGTCGATTTTCTGTCCGTGAGAACGAACATCACAAGAAAGGATTAATAATAGCAGACTTTTTTTGGCAGGGCCAATGCAGGCCCGGGCTTTGATTACTCGTCCATCAATTTTTTCAATGTACCAACCAACGTCCTTTTGCCATTGTAAGTCTCTCTCCATCTATCTATCGCTCTCTCTCTCTCTCTCTCCATGTACTATGATCCAGCTTTATTATCTTCCTCATTTAACTTTTTCTTTTTCTTTTTTTTTTCGTTTCGCTAATGTTGGCGTTCAAACTAGTCCCTCTCCCCCACCATCACTACTACCACTATTATTGCTGCTGCCTTTACTACTACCGCTATTGCTGCTGCTATTAAATTTACTACCACCACTCGGCTGCTACTACTACGCATAATAGCCCTGTCATTTTCCTACACTGTAGGTATGTACCCATCCAAATTAACTAAGCACCGAAATGCATAGTTATGTATATTTCTAGTTCGTATTCATTATTTCGTTTACGTAGCTGGGTTCCTCTCAACACCCAGGATCGTAATGCCGGTGGAACGGTCCCCTCGTTCTCACTCTTGTCTCTTTCTTTGCAGTGTGCTGCGTGTTGGGGGGGGGGGGGGTGGTGGGTGGGTGGGTGGGGGGGGGGGGGGGGCGGGTGCGGCTTCGTTCATGACGTTGAGGCGAACAGATAAAGAAGACGCATCGCAATAACAAAAAAAAGTTTAAAATATAAGTATATATATGAACATAATTACACGTGACAACTATGAGTGCTACTACTATTATCATGACGCATCGTAATAACAAAAAAATTAAAAATGACATATTATATATAAATAATATACTTGACAACTATGAATGCTACTATTATCAACTCCACGAATTGCATATTACATATAAATTATATGTAGACTTTAGCACATTCTACATACATACGTTAAAATGAAGTATATATTTTTTGCACGCATGCATGTACATATGAACCTACATATGTACTCAACATTTACGGTTGCTTAGATACTCCATCCCTCTCTTATCTGACTCTCCTTCAATCTGTCTTTCCCCCTCTTATTATCTAACAAACGGAACGCGCTTTCTCGTGCTCTCCTGTCTCTACATGGTCCTGTGTCTTCAGGTTTACGGCAAGTGCCCTGGCGTTTATAGCAGTGATATCGCGAACAACCAAAACGGCGGACGACTGTACGCCTTGTTGTTGTTGGTTTTTTGTTTTTGTTTGTTTTTTCGTTTGGGGGGGGGGGGATTCTAGCTTTTCTTCTGAAACTTCATCAAAGGTTTTGGTGGCAGTGATTTTTTAACTTCCAACTTCGATAATAGCTCATAAGAAAGTTTGAACCTTTTTACTCAAATTCTGAGTATTTGTTCTGTCATCATGAGTAAAGAAAAACCGTTATCGACTTGGCACAACTCTTGTTGCTTCTCTATGTATGTCATGTTGAGCCAATTATTTATGCTTGTTATACATAACCCACAGTTAGCAAGAGGGGAACAATCAGGCGTGTGTGCACGTACCTTGGATTGTGGTGCGAGTTTGTGTTTTAAAATTATCCAGCTGCTGTTGACAGCTTTTAATCAAGATTTCTCGTCTGAGACAGCCTTTCTCTTTATGGTAGGACCACTGTGCCGTACGATAAATTTGTACAATTCGTACAGTCCGGAACAAGCTACACTGCCGTTGACCCGAACGAAAACGCTCTGTGCGGTAAGCCCTCTGGTTGTTGTTGTTCGTCTTCTTGTTCGAGCATTATATATGTATAGCATTGATATTACATGATAAGTATATGTATGCGTGTATCCTTAACCCAATTATATATTCTTCTTCTTGGCTTTTACTATAATTTTTCCTGTAGGTGTCATACCCGCAATCGATGCTGTACTTGTCTGGAACAATTGCGATTTGTGGCAATCTTTCCTGAATTAGTCAAGTGAAGCTGAAGCGGTATGGATCAACATCGATACTCTATGCAAGCTGCTTTTACGTGTTGGGACATTTCGATATACTTTTAAGTGAGTATTTTCGTTTTCTGTATCGTTCATGTTGCTGTCCAGCAACCAACCACGTCAAAAACCAAGATACAATATCTTGTATCTTGGTTTTTGACGTTATTCATAGACAGCAACACGGAGTATGGACCGGAGTATGGACGTCACATAATCTCCAAATACAGTTTCATCACCGATCGTTTATCTTGTATCTTGGTTTTTGACGTGGTTGATTGTTGGTGTTAGACAGCAACATGCTAGGTAGCCGTCATATAATCTCCAAGAAATTTATTACTGAATTATGATAGCTTCAGCACATAGGTCATACGTGGAACTTCCTTATGCAATAGAGATGTGTTGAGTGAACTCGTTTACTAATTATACTATTTATTAACAGATACCAAATGATCGTTGTATAGTTATATTAATAAGTAAATACCGGCTCGTTTTATAAGTATTTTTCCGGTATTGGTTGCAGTATTTTCTTCATCTTTGGAAGTAAATTGTTGCGCCCATTATTTAGTGAAAGTCGTAACGCAACTACCAGGAAGTGAATTGTTGCGCCGCCATTGTTTGCCCATTATTATTGTTTCATCCATCATAAATGTGTTGCGGCTATTAGGTTTTCATTTATAGAATATAATTAATCATACTTCAAGAAGTGATGCTCATTGTTTAATTAATGTATTACAAGAATTCTTATTACATATCCGGCAAGGCGGCAGCAGACCTGACTGGTGTCTCCCTCGGTGCCACTAACGACAGCATGAGCTAGTGACCATACTAACGACAGCGCTACTACTATCATGAGCTGGTGCCCATCGCGTCTGTTTTTCCTTACCGAGTCCGCTACTATTACTTCGAACCAACTACAAACGTAACTGAAGATAGTTTTGCAGCTGCTGATAAAATTGAATCCCGCGCTGCGGTGCCGGCCCAGCAGGTATGCGCATGCACGAAGAAATCTCAATTGTTTCGGACTGGCTAGTCACAGTCCGCGATGCCATTGTAACTTCCGTCTTGACTAGCCTCCTGTATGGAAATTGTCAACCGGCATTCAAATGAATACACACACTGCTGTCATTTGATCTCAAAATACTTCCGAGAACATGGAGGGCCAATGCAGGCCCGGGCTTTGATTACTCGTCCATCAATTTTTTCAATGTACCAACCAACGTCCTTTTGCCATTGTAAGTCTCTCTCCATCTATCTATCGCGCTCTCTCTCTCCGTGTACTATGATCCAGCTTTATTATCTTCCTCATTTAACTTTTTCTTTTTCTTTTTTGTTTCGCTAATGTTGGCGTTCAAACTAGTCCCTCTCCCCCACCATCACTACTACCACTATTATTGCTGCTGCCTTTACTACTACCGCTATTGCTGCTGCTATTAAATTTACTACCACCACTCGGCTGCTACTACTACGCATAATAGCCCTGTCATTTTCCTACACTGTAGGTATGTACCCATCCAAATTAACTAAGCACCGAAATGCATAGTTATGTATATTTCTAGTTCGTATTCATTATTTCGTTTACGTAGCTGGGTTCCTCTCAACACCCAGGATCGTAATGCCGGTGGAACGGTCCCCTCGTTCTCACTCTTGTCTCTTTCTTTGCAGTGTGCTGCGTGTTGGGGGGGGGGGGGGTGGTGGTGGGGGTGGGTGGGGGGGGGGGGGGGGGCGGGTGCGGCTTCGTTCATGACGTTGAGGCGAACAGATAAAGAAGACGCATCGCAATAACAAAAAAAAGTTTAAAATATAAGTATATATATGAACATAATTACACGTGACAACTATGAGTGCTACTACTATTATCATGACGCATCGTAATAACAAAAAAATTAAAAATGACATATTATATATAAATAATATACTTGACAACTATGAATGCTACTATTATCAACTCCACGAATTGCATATTACATATAAATTATATGTAGACTTTAGCACATTCTACATACATACGTTAAAATGAAGTATATATTTTTTGCACGCATGCATGTACATATGAACCTACATATGTACTCAACATTTACGGTTGCTTAGATACTCCATCCCTCTCTTATCTGACTCTCCTTCAATCTGTCTTTTCCCCTCTTATTATCTAACAAACGGAACGCGCTTTCTCGTGCTCTCCTGTCTCTACATGGTCCTGTGTCTTCAGGTTTACGGCAAGTGCCCTGGCGTTTATAGCAGTGATATCGCGAACAACCAAAACGGCGGACGACTGTACGCCTTGTTGTTGTTGGTTTTTTGTTTTTGTTTGTTTTTTCGTTTGGGGGGGGGGGGATTCTAGCTTTTCTTCTGAAACTTCATCAAAGGTTTTGGTGGCAGTGATTTTTTAACTTCCAACTTCGATAATAGCTCATAAGAAAAATTGAACCTTTTTACTCAAATTCTGAGTATTTGTTCTGTCATCATGAGTAAAGAAAAACCGTTATCGACTTGGCACAACTCTTGTTGCTTCTCTATGTATGTCATGTTGAGCCAATTATTTATGCTTGTTATACATAACCCACAGTTAGCAAGAGGGGAACAATCAGGCGTGTGTGCACGTACCTTGGATTGTGGTGCGAGTTTGTGTTTTAAAATTATCCAGCTGCTGTTGACAGCTTTTAATCAAGATTTCTCGTCTGAGACAGCCTTTCTCTTTATGGTAGGACCACTGTGCCGTACGATAAATTTGTACAATTCGTACAGTCCGGAACAAGCTACACTGCCGTTGACCCGAACGAAAACGCTCTGTGCGGTAAGCCCTCTGGTTGTTGTTGTTCGTCTTCTTGTTCGAGCATTATATATGTATAGCATTGATATTACATGATAAGTATATGTATGCGTGTATCCTTAACCCAATTATATATTCTTCTTCTTGGCTTTTACTATAATTTTTCCTGTAGGTGTCATACCCGCAATCGATGCTGTACTTGTCTGGAACAATTGCGATTTGTGGCAATCTTTCCTGAATTAGTCAAGTGAAGCTGAAGCGGTATGGATCAACATCGATACTCTATGCAAGCTGCTTTTACGTGTTGGGACATTTCGATATACTTTTAAGTGAGTATTTTCGTTTTCTGTATCGTTCATGTTGCTGTCCAGCAACCAACCACGTCAAAAACCAAGATACAATATCTTGTATCTTGGTTTTTGACGTTATTCATAGACAGCAACACGGAGTATGGACCGGAGTATGGACGTCACATAATCTCCAAATACAGTTTCATCACCGATCGTTTATCTTGTATCTTGGTTTTTGACGTGGTTGATTGTTGGTGTTAGACAGCAACATGCTAGGTAGCCGTCATAATCTCCAAGAAATTTATTACTGAATTATGATAGCTTCAGCACATAGGTCATACGTGGAACTTCCTTATGCAATAGAGATGTGTTGAGTGAACTCGTTTACTAATTATACTATTTATTAACAGATACCAAATGATCGTTGTATAGTTATATTAATAAGTAAATACCGGCTCGTTTTATAAGTATTTTTCCGGTATTGGTTGCAGTATTTTCTTCATCTTTGGAAGTAAATTGTTGCGCCCATTATTTAGTGAAAGTCGTAACGCAACTACCAGGAAGTGAATTGTTGCGCCGCCATTGTTTGCCCATTATTATTGTTTCATCCATCATAAATGTGTTGCGGCTATTAGGTTTTCATTTATAGAATATAATTAATCATACTTCAAGAAGTGATGCTCATTGTTTAATTAATGTATTACAAGAATTCTTATTACATATCCGGCAAGGCGGCAGCAGACCTGACTGGTGTCTCCCTCGGTGCCACTAACGACAGCATGAGCTAGTGACCATACTAACGACAGCGCTACTACTATCATGAGCTGGTGCCCATCGCGTCTGTTTTTCCTTACCGAGTCCGCTACTATTACTTCGAACCAACTACAAACGTAACTGAAGATAGTTTTGCAGCTGCTGATAAAATTGAATCCCGCGCTGCGGTGCCGGCCCAGCAGGTATGCGCATGCACGAAGAAATCTCAATTGTTTCGGACTGGCTAGTCACAGTCCGCGATGCCATTGTAACTTCCGTCTTGACTAGCCTCCTGTATGGAAATTGTCAACCGGCATTCAAATGAATAAACACACTGCTGTCATTTGATCTCAAAATACTTCCGAGAACATGGAGGGTACCAAAAGACGCTGGGATGGTCAATTTCAGTTTATTTAGTACAATGCTTGACAGACTGCTTTGTCCCTCAGTGAGAACAATACAAATTCTGAGAACTAACGATGATATTTCAAGTGCTACCACAAGCTGTGTAGCGGTTGGAGTTGCCACTTCAAGTCAGTCTGGGAAAACATGTTAAAGAATGTTACTTTCCTATGCCTACAGAGGCAAAATCTTTGTACTTCCCTCGCGGGCGAGACGATGGAGGCGCATGTACAGAAATGTATCAGCCACTGACAGAAAAGCACTGTTATTATCAATACTTTTCCTCGACATACTTCCGACATACACATATTTTTTTCACATAAACTATATTTATGTATAATGTGTGTATACAGAGAAATCTTGAAAGATATCTTATTATATATGTAGACTGCGCTTCTGGTGCGGAAGCCTCGACAACGTACCGTAAGTCAAAGAGATGGGGGGGGGGGGGGGGGGTTGATTTTCTGTCCGTGAGAACGAACATCACAAGAAAGGATTAATAATAACAGACTTTTTTTGGCAGGGCCAATGCAGGCCCGGGCTTTGATTACTCGTCCATCAATTTTTTCAATGTACCAACCAACGTCCTTTTGCCATTGTAAGTCTCTCTCCATCTATCTATCGCTCTCTCTCTCTCTCTCTCCATGTACTATGATCCAGCTTTATTATCTTCCTCATTTAACTTTTTCTTTTTCTTTTTTTTTTCGTTTCGCTAATGTTGGCGTTCAAACTAGTCCCTCTCCCCCACCATCACTACTACCACTATTATTGCTGCTGCCTTTACTACTACCGCTATTGCTGCTGCTATTAAATTTACTACCACCACTCGGCTGCTACTACTACGCATAATAGCCCTGTCATTTTCCTACACTGTAGGTATGTACCCATCCAAATTAACTAAGCACCGAAATGCATAGTTATGTATATTTCTAGTTCGTATTCATTATTTCGTTTACGTAGCTGGGTTCCTCTCAACACCCAGGATCGTAATGCCGGTGGAACGGTCCCCTCGTTCTCACTCTTGTCTCTTTCTTTGCAGTGTGTTGCGTGTTGGGGGGGGGGGGGTGGTGGGTGGGTGGGTGGGGGGGGGGGGGGGGGGGGCGGGTGCGGCTTCGTTCATGACGTTGAGGCGAACAGATAAAGAAGACGCATCGCAATAACAAAAAAAAGTTTAAAATATAAGTATATATATGAACATAATTACACGTGACAACTATAAGTGCTACTACTATTATCATGACGCATCGTAATAACAAAAAAATTAAAAATGACATATTATATATAAATAATATACTTGACAACTATGAATGCTACTATTATCAACTCCACGAATTGCATATTACATATAAATTATATGTAGACTTTAGCACATTCTACATACATACGTTAAAATGAAGTATATATTTTTTGCACGCATGCATGTACATATGAACCTACATATGTACTCAACATTTACGGTTGCTTAGATACTCCATCCCTCTCTTATCTGACTCTCCTTCAATCTGTCTTTCCCCCTCTTATTCTCTAACAAACGGAACGCGCTTTCTCGTGCTCTCCTGTCTCTACATGGTCCTGTGTCTTCAGGTTAACGGCAAGTGCCCTGGCGTTTATAGCAGTGATATCGCGAACAACCAAAACGGCGGACGACTGTACGCCTTGTTGTTGTTGGTTTTTTGTTTTTGTTTGTTTTTTCGTTTGGGGGGGGGGGGATTCTAGCTTTTCTTCTGAAACTTCATCAAAGGTTTTGGTGGCAGTGATTTTTTAACTTCCAACTTCGATAATAGCTCATAAGAAAGTTTGAACCTTTTTACTCAAATTCTGAGTATTTGTTCTGTCATCATGAGTCGAGAAAAACCGTTATCGACTTGGCACAACTCTTGTTGCTTCTCTATGTATGTCATGTTGAGCCAATTATTTATGCTTGTTATACATAACCCACAGTTAGAGCACGACGATCAGTGAGCGCGCGCGAGCGAGCGAGGGGGGAGGTGCGAGATTTCGGCGACGGACCTGGGTGTGCCTGGGCACAGACCGGCACCCACGGCCGCGGCGGCGGCTGCCGCCCGCAGTGCAGGGCCTGTGCCAGGGCTTCGTAGATGTGCGTTTCGCTCTGGAGGATAAAGTGCAGTATCGGGTCCGTCACGCCGCGCGCGATGGGTCCTGGTTCTCGACCATGAAGAAAGCCCGTGAGAGCCCTGTGTGCACCACGCGGCAAAAAACACTGCCCTCTTCCCCGCGGGCCGGGCAGGAGACAAAGGGTAGTGGGGTGAAGGGGGGATGGGAGGGAGGGAAGGTGGTGTGTGGCAAAGCAAGAAAGAGCGAGGGGACCGGGGGGTTTGACCTTGACCAGGCGAACGCTCTCTCCGTCCTGGAAGTAGCGCAGCGCCTGGTGCCTGAGGGGCTGTACCGAACCGACGCGAAGCCAGGCGCTAAGCGCCAGCCAGAGAAGAAAGCACATATGTGGCGGAGCCGGGAAGAAACGAGTGTGAGCAGTCAGCTAAGAAAAAAAAATAAGAGCCAGCCAGGACGAGGTTAGTTATTTTCCTTGGCCTGTTTTCCTCTACCCCCCGCCCCCTTTCTGGCTGTCGCCCCCCTTCCCCCCCCCCCCCCCCCCCCCCCCCCCCCCCCCCCCCCCCCCCACCCTCGTCTATCCTGCCCCGTGTGGACTGACTGGCTAATTTTGTTAAATATTTTTCTTTAATTACAAAAGTTCTTTTTTTGTTTCTTCCTCTTTTTGGACAAAGCCTCGCACCCAAGACAATAAAGTCCCCCGGGGGAGCTTGCTGGCGCCGGCTGGCGCAGGCGAGCCAGGGGTCTTCCTTTTCATCTTTTTGGCACGCGAGGTACTAGTATACTACTACTGCTACTAGTACGTGTGCCTTGTTCCATGATGCAGCCATTCAGGCACTTTGAGAGACACACGTGTGGTCTTGTGTCGATGCTGCACTCGAAGCATACTTCTGCAACGCACCTCTTGCGCACGCAGACGTAGAGCCGGGCCTGACGGCATTGCGGGCAGACCTTCAGCTCTGCCTGACTAACAATACTAGCCCCCGTACAGTCCCCGCATTGAACTTGTATGAAGGACGCCCCGGGTCCGGGGCGCATTTGCTCCTGTTCAGCAGCCGACTCCGTTATGAATTGTTTTTTCCAGGCTGCCTGCTCGCTGAATTGTGTTTGCCAGACGGCGTGCTCTGCCCAGTGCTGTTTGAGCTGCTGGGATAACGCTGTCTCGGCTTGTTTTTTTTCTGCGCAAGCGATGCATTCCGCCTGAGGTCTCCAACAACTTACATCTTGCAACTCATAGCCCCCCCCCTGCGCTGCTTTGCGGGTTTTGGCTAAAGCTGACCTCCAGCCCTATCACTTCGGGAAATTTGTAATAGGCCTTCCAGTGCTTTGTCTCCTTGCGGCTGCTGACTAAGATCTCCACAAATGCTACGGGCTCTCCGTGCCCATCTAATATAGTCACGTCGGGTCTGAACTTGGCCTCCTCGGGTGCCAGCCCAAAACGCCCCCGAGCGTTATAACGAACTTAGAGCTTTTTCTAGCACAACTCTGCAGCCCCCAAAGTTTCGCTGCTGACTTAGGCGGCAGGCTCGCGCGCAACGGCACGCAGGCCATGTAAAAGTAATCTTAGACAGTTTGGCCTGGATGAACGCCTTAGCTAGCAAGTGTTGAAGCCCCTCTCCTCCATGAACTCTGGCGTCTCCCGGCTCCGGCGGTTCTAGGTGTCTGAAGTGTGAGCGCTTCTTACCGTCCGTGGAGGCCCGCACCAGAGTCAACGGTTTCACGCACTGCGGACAGCCGAGTTTGTTTCACCAGAGTTCCTGGTTTGACAGCGCCTCCTGTGCAGTGACGAGGCGGTCTAGTTCAGCTCCTTTATCCCACACAAGACACGCCAGTGGTACAAGTAAACCTTTACTGTCAGTCGGCAGCAATTCCGGTGCCTCTGTTGCCAAAAACCGCTGCAGATTCATCAGCAGTTAGGGCGCGATCACAAAAGAGGAGCCGCGCAGAGTGATTCTTCAGCTTCTTGCCCCTGGTGGTGTGCGCAATTTCTGCAACCTTTTGTTTCTGAATGCCTCTTCCCTCCTCCCTTTCCAAGACGAACCTGGGGGGTGCTCCCCCACTGCCCCCCCCCCCCCCCCTCCCCCCCCTTACCTTCATCATCCGCCCCTCCCCCTCCCTCCATCGCTTTTGGTTCTGCTCCGGTAGCGGGGCGTGCGTGTGTGGGAGGGGGGGGGGCCGGGTTTTTCCCTTTCTCCTCTCAAAAAAGTATTAAGAGTAGACAACCGTTTCCTTAACAAAAGTTTGACATAAATCTTAAGCTTGGTGCCGGTAGGTTCCGGGGGTGAAGCATCCCCCCATCCTTCGCTTGCCCCTTGTTTTCGTGTGTTTGTCTAAAAAGTCCTTGGCGACATACCTGCGCTACCCTCGAGCGTCAATTGCTACTTTCTTTGCACTCAGCAAGTGCTATTTTGCTGGGAAGACTTTCCTGCAGATAGACAGGGGATATACACCTCTCTGAACCCTCTTATACATTGGCTGAGATGGAAGATAACTGTTTTGTGCCCTCTAGGTGCGTAGAGTTCAGACTATAGCAGAGCATAAATTTTATTAAAAGTAGCGGCAAAAACCGTCGAGAGAACGCTGCTAGTGTCTGGCTATCTGCTAGCTGCCTGACTTGGGAATGCAGTTTAGATTTAGTTTTTTCCAATCCTCGGGGGGCCGTTGTGCAGAAAGCGTGCATGCATCTGCAACTTCAAAGGCAGTCTTTCCTTGTATGGAGTCGGGGGCTAACTCATACCGCGAGAATTCTTCTCCGCTGTCTTTGAATCGGCCATCACAACGCCCCGGATTCACAATCCGAAGTAGCTGGCAGGGCAACACAGCCCAAAGCACCTTTGCACTTTGTCTGATTGCGTGTTGGACAGGTAGGGTCTTGAGCGGTCGGGCTTGGAGCAGTTCGGTGACGTAACGCCCAGGCTTCCATTTGGCTACAACTCGAGGCTCGAGTATCCGACGCAGGCAGTGCGTGATTGCAGGCAGATCTAGCTCAAGCGTTGTCAGTCGTAGCCCTTCCGGCGGCGCGACTCTCTCTATGTCGAGCGTGAGTGCTTTGAGAAGATTAGAAACAGCGGTCGCGATGGGCAGGATTACTTTGTTCTGATCAAAAAGAGCAACAAAGCTGCCTGGTTGGTATTCCTGTTGGCAAATTTCCTGCAGATTGTATTCTCGTAAAAGCTTGAGCAGAAGGCAGCGTGTGGAAAAGTCTGTCCGTTCGCACTCTTTCATCATTTTCCAATCGGGACGGAGGTTGGGGAACGCCGCCGCAAACACAAACAGAGCTTTTTTGTCGGCGTGCAATTCCTGCGCCACTGCTGGGTTTTGCGAAAAGAGATCGCGCTCCTCTTCAGTGAAAAGTCCGCTGGACAGACGCGCAGCCTCTGCGGCAATCTCTGCGTTTGTGAGCACGACCGCCTCCTTGCTTGTAACGGATGGGTCGGAATCTGCTGCGGGCTGTTGGTGCCGTGCTTCGTAGGCCACGAGCAGTTGCCGCTGGGTCTCTATGCGATTCGCCAGACGTTGGTCATTGGCGGCGCGCAGGGTTTGAAGCATTTCCTTTTTGTGCCGTCCTGGCAGCCTCTGTATGCGCATCCAGCTGCTCTCTGTCCTCCATGGATAACGCAGTCTCTTGCCATTCGTCCGGGAGTAAGAAATCGTGCCGAGTTTTGGCGGGCGGGAGGCGAAGCTGAGAGTAGTCTACAAAGGCGGGCGAGTTGAGACCCATTTGCCGGAGGAACCAGAGAAGCTCGCGCAGCGCATGGTTGCGGCTGCGTGCTGCAGCGAGTGTGTTAAACGAAGCGCAGAGCGCAACCCAGCGATCGGCTTTTGACCAGGTCATTCGGTCTCTCGAGAGGACCTGGTTTGCCCACTCGCTGTGAACACCAAACACTTGTTCCACAAAGAGCGTGTAAGTCTCTTCAAAGTCGATGCTTTTCCGGATCTGGGCTAAGGTGTCGGGTCCCCTGGATGAGTGGGATTTGGGACGTGACACACAAATGTGCCGCTGCTGCAGGCGTAGAAAACGTACTCGCCCCGCCATTTGAATATAATTTAACATGGGTACTTGGTTATTACTGATGTAACTGAACATGGCCGAGAAATGTTGGGCGGAAAAGTCAAAACCCACTGGTAATACTGACGTGAAGATCACGACATCTGCTCGCATCCATTCTTGCACAATTTGTTCATGCGTGCGCTTAAAGTCGGCAAGACGCTCGCTCCCCTGGTGATAAAGCAAGATTTTTATCCCTATGAATCTTGATTCCAATCTCCGCTTGAGCAGGCGGGCTTGGCGCTTGGTGCCATGTGCAACTGCCACGCGTTGTCCCCTGGATAACGCGAGCTCAAGGGATCGGTGGATACTCTTGGAACCCCGGTGGATAAAGACGTCGCGCGCCATGTGTGTGGTGTGCTTGTTGATATAGAAAATAGTGTTTTGGGTCGTGGCACGGCCCCCGTCGGTCCATGTATCATTGAACTCGCCAGAGGTGGGGGGCGCGTTCAGAATTTCCTGTAAAACGCGAATAGTTTTCTGCCCTAAAAAAGCGTCCATGGCCAAAACGCAGCGGCTGCTGCGGAGGACGGACGCAAAAATACTGGCGTTTCGCTGGTTGTACTCGCCCTAGCACAAACCAGCTGTCACGTTGAAGAGCGTGCTTTCAGACTCGTCCAACACGACTAAGTCAAAGGGCCTTGCTCCGAGCAGCTTGTGTAGTGATTCGTATTGAAACACGACTTTATTGGGGTCCCGCGTTGTCGCGCCCGCTTCTTTGATCCTTTGGGTAAGTCTTGGTAGAATGCTATCTCGATGCCCGCCTTTTTCAACTCCAACTCCAGCCGGTGGTGCAGGCTGACATTGAAGGTTATCCTGGGGCCTATCATAAGACAGCGGAACGCTTGGTCCCGAGATTGGCGCAGCTTGGACAAGGCTTGTAGCTCTTGCGCGGAGAAGAAGTCGTCTGGGTTGTGACCCTCGATACCCAACAGAAGGCGGGCTAACGCCTCTGTCTTGCCGGTCCCCATGCAAGCACGCAGGGAGACCAGCCGTGCCCCTTCGGGCAGGGCTAACTTGCGCACCCAGCGCGAGTCATATTCCACATACATCGCCTCTGTGACCTGCCCATCTTCGGTGCCAAAGTCGTGTGCCTGCTCCCCGCCCTCATAGACCTGGTTTTCAAAATGTGGAAAAAGAAAGCGGAAACCGCCCGGCTTTTGTGCGCGCAGCTCGGCTTCGGCGATGACCGACGCCGACGCGTCGGGTGGGAGTTCGGGGCGGCGGCACCGGATGGGTGGGTCGGTCAGACGACGTTTCTTGCGCCTGGGCGGTCGCACGGGCGCTGCCTTCAATTCTTTTTCCTTGGCCGCTGCCTCGCAGGCCGCGCACTGCTGTAGCCACCAGGCATAGTCGTCCCGGCAGATGCGCCGAGTCGCGTCCGTGCAGTCAGGGCAAGCCACGACGAAAATGTCAGAGTAGTGGAATCGCGGGCGGGGGGCGGGGGCGGACTGGTGGCTGGCTTCTTGCTGTTCTTCCTCCTCTGGCGCTTCTTCTTCTTCAGGTCCTGCGTCGTCGTCCTGACGGTTCTCGTGAGGGTCGTGTTCTGTGCCCTCGCTATCATCGTCGTCGTCGTCGTCTGCTGCGGCCGCCTCTGCGCCAGGTCGCGCCTGGAGGCGGCAGCCTGGGGGCTGGCAGAGTGAACCGGCGACCTGGATGTGCTTTAGGGTCATGTAACAGTGCTCGGGCCAGCCCGCCTCTTGTAGAAGTCTCTGCAAGTCACTGAAATGCGAGGAGACCAGATAGGGCAATAACTGTGCCTCGAGCGCAGCTCGCTCAAAGACATTAAGCTCTCCCGCCTCGGGGGGGGCGCTCTCCCCCCTCTGTCAAGGGGTCGCAGGACTCCGCGCTGGTCTCTCCCGCTGTGTCATCCGATTCGAATACGGGTTCTTCGTCGTCTTCCTCACTCGGCATGACCGAGGAAGAAGACGATGAAGACGAGGGGGGAGAGGAGAAGTTGCTGGCAGTTCCAGCCGTCTGCATCATCGTCTGCCATGTCGCCGCCGTCGGAGGTATCCGTGTCGCTCATCCTGTCACCGACGTCGACAGGGTCATGGACACCAGTGGAGCTGCTGGAACTGCTGGAGGAGCTCGAGGAGCTCGAGGAGCTGCCTCCTCCCAGCTGGTCGCGTTGCTCTGCCCAAGGCTCAAACAAGTTACCAATCATGACAGATTGCTGGGCCAAATTGTGGGCGGCGCGACAACGTGTGCCATGGCATCTGTAGAAAACGTTTCCGCCCACCCCGAGAACTACATATGCGCTGTTGCTTTTGTGAAACATAGCTTCCTTCTGTTCACCCACAAAAGTAGCAGCGCTATCGCTCCCAATGGCGTTGGTCCTCGCAGCGCGGCGTCTGCGCTGCACCTCATGGAAAAGGCACAGGCGCCCCTTCCTATCCCGAGCCGTCCGAACTACAAAGAATTGATTGCCTGTTTTTTGGTCCTGCCCGACTTACAGCCGGGAGGTTCTGTCGCCCCACTCCGCCAGCATCAGCCTAAGCTTTTTGAGAATCGGCTGTTGATGCTCGTGAATGATGGCAGGGGGGACAGCACGCGCGGTGCCTGCTCCAGCCCCTGGAGCAGTACCGGTAGCACCACCTCCAGGCCGAGCAGCAGCACGCCGCGCGGCTGGAGGTATAGTGCTGCCTGGCACATAGACAGTGGCCGGTCCGCGTCGAGAGTGATTGGGGCAGTGCACCAACCAATCTTCGTAGCTGGGCAAAGGATGCGGCTGCGCGCCGGCGCGCAGGAGGTCGGGTACTTTCTGCGACCCTGGGACCCGCCAACAGCGGTTCTTGCTGTATGCCCGGGTCAATAATGCTGCCCGTGTTCTTGTGATGTTTATAGAGAGGCAAGCTGTCAATGCGAAGCTCCAGGACCAGGTCACTCAGCTCGCTAGCGTCTGAGCCCCGCCTTTCCCTCCGGCCCGCGCTAGCGGGCTGGTCAGTGTGCTGGTAGTGGTAGGCGACGAAGACGTGGTGGTGACGGTCGACGCAGCGTGTGTGCCCAGTTCGCCGGCGCGTGCTGGAGGGGAGAGCAGGGGGGTCTCGGGGGGCAGCATGCCCCCCGGCAGCATGCCTCCCGTGGGAAGGAGGTCTTGCGTACGTGTTGATGTTGTTGTCCCGCAGAGGCCGGGGGGCAGACTCTCTGTAGGCGTCAGGCGTGAGCCATAGCCGCTGGGCAGTGTGCATGTTTGTTGCATGAGCCAGTGTTTGACAAAACCGCCCGCGTCGTGGACGTTGTCAAAGACAACGTTGGGAAAAGCGACATGGAACGAGTTTTTGTACCAGCCTCCCCCGCAGGGCCAACCCAGGTCGTTGGTGTGCATTTCGTCGGCGCCCGGCGAGGCTAGGCCGAACTGGGCGAGGGCCGAGCGCACGGCGCCCTGCAGCGAGCGCAGACGCCGCGCGGCGCTAGGGTCTGCCTCCCCCTGCGAGTACCACTCTAGGTCAAGGTAGAGGGCACACTGCCCCTGTATGATGACGAAGAAGCTGCGCTCCATCGGGTTAACGCAGCGGTAGATGTCTTCGTAAAAAGTCCGGGGGTCCGGACAGGAGCCGAACAGGTGGCGCTCGGACATGCCGGGCCGCCCTTGCGCATCTGGGGCGGGGGGTAACATGAGCTTGTAAAAGAACTGGTGGTTCTGGGCCTTGCCCTCGGCGAAACAAGCCTCTGACGGGTAGGAATTGGCGCCGCCCGACTCGAACAGAGAGACGGGCCTGGGCAGCCCCCGCGTCAGCAGGACCCTGCGGGGCGCCCGCCGTGACTGGGCGGCCGCCGCCATTTTTTGTGTATGTGGGGGGGGGGGGGGGGGGGGGGAGGGATTTTGCTCAAAAAGACTCTCTTAATTTTGCAGGAAGAAAGGAGACAGAAAAAAAAGCAAGCTTTGTCCCCTTTCCCTACCTCCCTCCCCCCCCCCCCCCCTTCTGTCTCTCTCCTCCCCTTCCCCTCCTCCCTCGCCTCTTTTCCGTCTCCCTCCCTCCCCCCCTCCCCCTTTTTGTTTGCATGTTTTGCGAGCAATACGAAAAGAGATGGCTGTGGTTTTTGGTGCGGGTCCAGGTCTCAGGGTCGCGCGGGTCGATCAGCGGGTTGATGCGCCTCAAGTCGGCATTCAACAGTTCGAGCAGCGAGGCGACGCCGGTTGGCGAGATGGCGTTCTCGATCACGCAGAAGCCCTGCGAGTCAAACTCCGCCAGCCACGCCTGGTGGTCGTCTAGTAGCAGACCGTTCAGGTATGGTTTGATGATGTCTTCTTCACGTGCGAGCTCCTGCAAGTAAGTCGCATTATCGCCCAGCTTTGGCCTTTTCTGACGTCTCGCCGGCTCGGTCACTAGTGCACGCCGCATAGTGCTCTGCATACAAAGAAAACAGAGGCCTGGCCAAGCTAACCCAGTGTGTTTTTGTGTCGGGGGTTGGGCATGGTTTGGGGGGGGGGGGGGGGGAGAGATGTCTCTCTCGTCGCCAAACTATGTCCCAGGAACTGCGAAAAAAAAGTTTCTTTTAATAAAAAAACTTGACTTACTTTATAATAGGCTCCGACGCCGGGGGTTTGGGGGGAGGAAAGGCCGGGTGCTTTTTTCTGCGGTGTCTTTGTAAAAGGTAGTTTGCGTAATAAAGCTTGCCGCAGTCTTCGCAGGCGTAAGGCCTCACGAGCGTATGCTTCCGCCGCGTGTGCATGGTGAGGAGGTCTTTATTAAAAAAAGCCTTGTCCGCAGAAGTCACAAACCCAAGACTTTTCTGCCAGATGCACGCGCTCGACGTGAATCCGCAGCTGAGCCGCAGCAGGAAAGGTGCGCGGGCAATGCTGGCAAGTAAAGGGCTTTTGTCCCGTGTGTCTTCGCAGGTGCAGTGCGCGTTGGCTGGCAACCCGCAAAGCTCTTGGCACAATGTGGACAGGGAAAAGGTTTTTCTCCGGTGTGCATGCGTCGCCGGTGGACGGTAAGGTCGTGGGATCGCGCGAAGGCTCGGCCGCAGTCTCCGCAGACATGTTCCTTTCGTCGTGTGGCAGTGGCGGTGGTGATGGTGAGAGGCGGGGGGTTAGGTCCAGCCTTCCCGCTGGAGGCTGGAATTAGTAGCGGAGGGAGCTCCGTCAGGGGCTCGAGCTCCGTCAGAGGCTCGAGCTCGATCTGGAGCCAGTATTCGGGTATGGGTGACGTCTCCATCCTGCCGACCCTTGTTTTCCTTTTCTGTTCCGCTTCCAGCGGGGGCTGGAAGAGAGACAATGAGAGGGGGGGAGCACCCCCCCCCCCCCCCTTTCATACACGCCCCACACACTTTACCCCCCCCCCCCCCTCCCCCTCCCTGTGGTTGCGTGTGTACATTTTTATTTTATTGAATAAAGCCTGATATATAGGCAGACACAAAAGCACCGCAGAATTTAGCGATCTGCTAACCACCGATCTTGTACGTTTTCGCTTTCCCTACCTCTGCAAATGACAATTCGCAGCAGTTCGTTGTTTCTGTAAATTTCTTGGTACAGTACGTCGTCTTCTTTGGTAGAAAAGATGACTACTTCGAGTGGCTTGCCCTTGTGCCCGCTCTTTTCCCGCGCGGCGGCACACAGGCTTTTCATCTCTGCCTCTTTACAGTCGTGCTTGCTGATGGCCGTCATGACGACCAAACGCTCTATGTGGCTAGAATGGTTAATAGTCTGGGTTTGCTGCTTTGTTTTGACATCCTGGCCCGTGACTAGCTGTCCTGTTTTGTGCAGCCAAAAAACAGCGACTGACTCGGGCGGGTAGTAGCTGAGCTCGTGGTTCTGCTGCCAGCCTTTAAATAAAACCTGCTTTGGAAGCATCGATGGCTTTTCCATTTTTTTGGAGGTAGAGCTGTCCCCCTTGTCCTGCTTTTTCAAAACAAATAGGGACGGAGGGGGGGGGGGGTGGCACCCCCCCCCCCTCTCTAGCACTTTGGCAAAGGGCGCGCCGGGTGCCACCCCCCCTTCCCCCCCCCCCCCTCAATGATGAGATTACAAAGTGGGGCAGGTTAGGGAAGAGAGAGAGAGAGCGAAGGGTGGGAGAACAGAATGGCAGCCTCGAAGGCCTTGTTTGACGTAGAACTTCTGAGTGTGTACCAAAGGCACAAGTCGGCGGTATGGTGGGGCAAGTGCTCGGCGGACAGCAGTTGTCGAGTGCGCGAGCTGAGCCTTGCGCCGGCCAAGGGCCCGGCGCAGCTGTCTACGGCTTGGCAGATCCAAGCCGAGACTTTGCAAATGTGCCAGCCGTGTTTGGCGCGGCGGCGCTGTGGCACTACCCGCTGTGCCGTGTTCCGAGCCAGTGCCGTGGACAGAGTGGTGCTGCGGCTGCCTTCCCGAACGAGCGGGCGGTTGGAAGACTATGCGCCCAGACGCGCCTACGCCGTGGAGCAAGGGAGGGGCTCCGAGCTGACGTGCCTGGTAGCCTGCCAGCAGGTCGCGGATTCGCATAAATGGAAGCTAGTCCCCTGTGTCCGAGGAAAAGCGCCGGACCTGCTGAGCGAACTTTGCGAGGTCAGCAAGGCGACCGAGGAGAACGATTTGTGGGAAGGCCTGGAATATTACTGCCGCGAAGGAAAGCTGTTCTGGGGCTCCTGGGGGCGCGGGCCTTCGGTCCTGCCCCCCCTCTTCAGCAGCAAGCTTGTCTCTGCTTACGTGGATCATAGCCACTCGGCATGGGACTGTGACAGCGAGGACAAGCATGCAGCCCCCCGGGTATTTGCAGACGCGCAGGAGCTGGAGCTGCAGGATGACTCGGCAGGAGGTTGCAGGGCGTGCCTGGAAAGTGCCAGGTGTAAAGCGCTGTGTGCCGCCTTTAACCGGAACACGATGAGGCGCGCGGCCACGCTGCGGCTCTTCTCGAACAGCAGGGGCAGAGAGGAGAAGTACCTACCGCGGCACGCCAGGGTGGTCCCGGGGCAGCAGGGCCAGCCCCTGCGTGTGGTGACGTGCCAGAGCGTAGCAGAGCCGCGGAGGTGGAAGAAGGTTTTGTACAGGGCGGGAGAACCAGCACCCGCAATACTACAACCGCTGGTAGAGCTGGCCCGCCGCACGCACGAGCCAGAGCTGTGGGAGTCGCTAGACGGGTATTGCGAGAAAGGACTGAATTTTTGGGGTTCGTGGATAGGCGAACCCCCCGGAGCTGCGCCGCGCGGGGGCCCGCCCATTCTGCGCAGCTGTCTGCAGGGCTACGAGGCGGCGCTGCGGGCGTACCTACACCACACGTGTGGGGAGCTGGCGCACGGAGTTGCTAGGGACAACTGCGCGGCTTTGAGGGCGTTCTTCAATCGTCGCGTAGCCGACTTTGTTCAGTACGCCGCGCGAGGATACATTTTAGAACAGTCCAGATCGAGTTCACATCGACGTAACTGTTTAATAAACTCAGAAACTGTTTAACAAACAACAGAAGCAAACAGACTTTGGTACTAAAAATCCTACGGATAAGTAGAACCACAGTTGTGTCCGGTGCTGGTCAATAATTTTGCTTTGCATGCGAGGCTGGTAATAAAATTTCTTCACAGTCGATTGCAGCTCATGTCATAGGTCACGTTGTCGCGGTCAATTTTGGAAAAATAAATCCCACAAGCAGAAATTCTTGCAGGAAAATCATTTCTACCTTGCACGAGCAAGTAAAATAAAAATAGGAAGCTTGGTTCTCTGCGGATGGACTGCTTCCTCAGTTACTGATGACTTTGGGTTTGTTAACCCGGCTTAAGCCCGACTTAACAAATCCCAAGTCACAAGGCTCATATCCTCTATGACCGCCTGGTTCCCTTGGTACTACCGCCTGGGACGATGCTCGTTAGCAAGGCACATTCGCTCCGTAATAATTCAGACGCGCGTGAGCCTTGCTTTTGTAACCAATGAAATCGGTTGCTACTGACGTTTGAATTTCAGATCTTTGATGGTAGTAAAGATCGGAAATTCAAAGTTTTCTGCTCTGCGACTTTTCCAGGGGAAGTGCCACGTGAAGAACCCACAAGTACAGGTTCATAAATGAAATGTATTTAAATGTTGCAGGCAGGCAGGAGAATTCCATAAAGTAAGAAGCTTGTTTCTCTGCGGATGAACTGTTTCTTGTGCATCGCTGAATGCTGTACTTCTAGGCTTGAATTACAGCACCTATCGGTGCAGCCCTCTTGGCGACGTTTCTTGCTGGCAATCTACCTAGTTTTTGGACAAAAGATTGTCCAAACACTTTGTAGAGCACACTTGCTTTGTGACCTAGTATGCGGCTATTGAACAATATTGTTTCCTGCAGAAGTTTTTTTAATTTTTTTTTCTCCATTGGCATCCACAAGTTCAATTCTTTTTGCTTTAAGTACTTCAACCCAGTGTATAGGGAAAGAATGAAAGGCTACAAGAAGCTGGGTTCTCTGAGGATAAACTGCTCCTTGTTGGATAATTTGTAATTTCAAGTTGCGCGATTATTGGCGACTTGGAAATGCAAAGACTCTGCGCCTGATGTCAACGTTACTAGCTTGGCTGGTTCCATTGACAAGTTTGATTTTGCTTGTCAATAAATTCAGCCAGCGCTGATGAGGCTCCGGAACGTCGATGACTACGCGCAACTGTTCAGCTTCTTGGAAGTGTTACTGTTCAGCTTCCCGAGAAGTTGCTGATTGCTGGTCCTCTCCGGACTAGGCTGTCTAATTAGGCAGCCAAGTCCGAAGAAGACCACACTGACTTGTTGATGGGCGTAGATTACTCTTGCTGCGCAGTCTGTTCACGTTTGAGGTGCCGATAGTTCTTCTGAAATCGGCACCGCAAACAGATGCGACCTAGTTGCTGGATTTTAGCCCTTGCATGAGCGCATACTATAGCTCTGATGCTTGGGTTAAAAATCCTTAAATTAACAAGTGGGGTGTTAATGATCAGTTGATCGAAACAGCTAGGTTCTAAAAATCCTGAGAATAACTGGAATCAAAGTTCTGTTCCTACCTCACGACTATGCATACCAAGAGTTCAATACTTCATGATGCCTTTGTGTTGCATATACAACCAAGAAGACCGGTCCTTTCGACCGTTTTTTTCCAAAAAATATTTCTGTGTATATATCCAAAAAATACGGATTCCGCGTTACAAAATAGTGATTCCGCTGCCTTGCCGGTCCCACCGGCGGCAACGGCCCCACGTGGTCCACATGCAGGAACTCAAAGAGTCTTTCCAGCAATGTAAATTTTCCAACTGCGATTTTCCCCTCCACTGGGTGCCTCTTGTTCATCTGACAGGTCGTGCAGCCCTTGACCCTTTCCTTTATGAACTTATCCATCCCTTCCCACCAGAATCTCCTTTTGATAATCCACTGCGTCCTCTGTACCTCCGGGTGATTAACCAACGGGACTACGTGCGACGCTACGTAGATCATCTGTCTCAGTTTGGCTGGGACCCATAAGACCCACCTCTGCGGGTTATTGGCCGTCTCCGCCGTCTTGCCCATATACCACAGGAGACCATCCCGCCATGCCAGAGTCTTGAGCTGTGACCGGATTTTCTCCGTCAGCAACAGCTCGTCCTTTGCCAAAAAGTACCGGATCAAGTCCTTGTACTGTTCATCGGCCCTCTGGCACTGTCTCCATGCCTCTACCATAACGCATGTTCCGGCATTTCAATAGCCTCCAGGCGTTCCTTTAAGTCAGACAAAAGAACAAAACTATTATTTAAATCTTTCCGATCCGACAGCCCACTCTTGATGAGTCCCTCACCAAAAGCAGTAGCCTTCGACTTTCCTGCTTTCATTTCTCTCACTCCTTCCGTCGCCTTACTTACGGGTTTGACTTTCCTCACCCGTAAAGGCACCGGCTTGGCCCCCCATTCGGGCTCCGGAATGATATAAACTTTCTTTTTAAACCTCACAGTCGGAACCGGTAAAACATTTAAAGTAGATTGAGATTTTCGCGGTACGATAGTAACAACTTTTTCATTTATAATATTAACTTGTCTGGCCTTCGCGGGCCATTCCCCTTATTGTCACTACGTTTTCCTCGTTCAATCGTTACCTGCATCACAGAATCATCCATTCCATGAGTAGAGTCCTGACTCTTGTGACAAGGGTTACCGGTGGGTATTGCCTTGTCTCCCAGCCTCCCCGGCTCATTCCTCTTCGGCAAAATCGTTGCAGCGAAAGGTTTCGTCACCTGCCACACGACAACATCCCCATCAGTAATCACTGACGAATCCGTTTTCCCCTCCCCACATTTGTCCCTCAACTGGTGTTTACCAGTCTGAGTTTCCTCTTCCTCCACATAGGAGACTTCCTCCTCCGCTTCTTCCTTCGAAGCCGCCGTCACCTTAGCTTTTTTGAAGGGCCGGCCACGTGCACCGTCCTTTTTACCGCCCCATCGCTTCTTGCCCTTGAAGCTTCCTCCGCGGTCACGGCCTCCACGCCCTCCACGGCCGCCTCGTCCACCTCCCTTCCGCAAGGACTTGACTGTCTCGTCATATTCCTTCAGTCGATCTTTGACAAGACGTTGAACCCCCGCTTGTTCTTAATTACCAGCTCGTCTTGGTTGCGGATGGCACTGACTATTTCCCAGATGGATTGGCTATGGTTCGCAGCAGTCAACTGCCCCTCCAGGTTCTTCCAATCCGCCTCCTTGTCAGAGTGTAAGCCAGGGCAAGCCTCCTTGTTCGGGCACATGTAGCCTTTGAAGTAGTAATCAACGCAAAGCTTGCGACTTCCTTTATAAGAGGAACTAGAAGAACTAGCACCCCTACCCTTCATGCCCCGTTGTAATGTACTATTAATACCCGTTACTCCACCTAGACAATTTACCGGTAATTTGGATAGTCTTAGTCATAAGCAGGTTCATAGGCCGGACAGTTATTAATACCTTTATTACTGACAAGGACACTTTCTAGAATATTCGCGAATCATAGTCTGGAATGCCTAGAATTAAATGAGTATTACCATTCTGTTAAGGTCACCACATTTTGTGTGACCCAAATTCATTAAAAGTCTTTTCTTCGGTTATTCTTTACACTTAGCGGGGTAGCTTCCCTAAACTCTGCGTTTGAGAGATAGATTACTTTGGTTATGAGCCTTGACAAGGAGGCAAGCGTGCCGAAGCACGTATTGAGTCAAGTGCCCATATTCGAGGGCGATGACCAAAGCTTTTGGCCTTGGTCAAGCAAGTTTCAGAAGCACACGCAAGGGGTATCTGTCCACGTGGCAGAGATGGTATCTGTGGCATTAGCCGACCCAGCTAAAGCCAAAAGGGATTTTCCTTACGACGAAGCAAGGGCTAAGACGGCAGAAGACTTAGAAGAGCCCGACACGCCCACAAGTGATAGTGAGGAAGATGAAGAGTCAGACACCTCTCAGAGAGGAAGACAGAGACCCCAGGCAAAGAAAGAAGATAACAAACAGCCAGAAGGTTGGGATAAAATGACAGCAGAACAAAAGAGAGAGTGGAAAGAGAAAGAAGCAAAGAAGAAGAAAAAATTAAGTAGAAAACAACATACAAGAAGAAAGACAGCTATCCGCAAAGAGAAGAAATATTATGAAAGGATGAAAACTTTACAACTATGTCTGTCTGTGGCTTTCTCCAAAGACAATCTATCTAACTTCCTGCGAACACAGAAGACGAAAGGACCCATTGAAGAGTTGATAGCAGTAAGAGATCAGTGGGGAGGCATTTCCGGAGCAGGTAGGTACATGTTAGAGGAAGAGTTTGAGAGAACGAGGCCAAGGGCAGGTCAGAGGTATGTAGACTGGCTGAATGAATTTCTCGCAAAGAAAATCCAGCTTGAAAGTTTACGTGGGGCGCCATTTTCTGATGAGAAAGCAAAGAGAAAGCTATTTAAGAAATTGCGCTACCATCCAGCTTTCGGGGATAAATTTCAGGTGGACCACTATGATCTCCCGGCCAGACTAAGACCAAATTTCTCGGAACTATGCGAAGCATATAGGGAAAGATGGTTAATGTGGGAAGAAAAAGAAAGACGTAAAAATTTCCGTGAGAGAAAAGCTCAAATCCGCAAAGACAACAACAAGAAATCTCGGGATGGCAAGCAGCTTCGAGAGACCAATCTCCTGATGGATAATAAAGGGAAAAGGGGAGACAATAAACCGGGACCAAAGACAGCTCCAAACTGGACGCTCAAAGTCACGTGTTTCGGATGTGATGCCAAACGCCATACCATGAGATATTGCCCGGTGATTTCGGAAAAGTTCCGCAAAGAAGGAAAATTGAAACGGAATCAAACGGAAGACAAGGGCACGGAACAAGAAAAGAACGAACAAAAGAACAATCACAAAAATAAAAAGAAACCCTTTCATAAGAAAAAGAAAGCACTCACTTTGATAACAACCGACAACGACAAAAACGAAGAAGAACAAAGTGACTCTGATACAAACGTTGCTTTAATCCATATGGGGAACACTTATGATAAGAGCAATGATGATGAGGAGGAAAGAGAAAGAGATGACGAGCAAACAAGCTCACCTCCTCACAAATCTATAAGTCCCCAAGCCCTTTTGAACGATACAAAGACTACACCTAGGGTAGGGAATAGATACAGTGAGAGTGGAGAAGGAGGGGAAGTGCGGTTAGTATCGGCCACCCTACGAGGTCCCTCCTCACTACGGGGAGAAGGCAAGGAAGTGCGGTTAGTATCCGCCACCCCACGAGGTTCCCCAGTCATCCCTAACCCTAACGAAACTCCTTTGAGGCTTGAGAGTTCTTACGGAGTCACGCCTGACACAAAATGTGCCGGAATAAACAGACGCAAAAAACCGTGTCATGTTTCCGTTGAAAAATCAAAAGGAAAGGGAGCTTACGAAAATCACGCGAAACGATTATCTTATGCGAGGTACTGCGGATATCACGCCACACAAGACCCAGATCATCCGGAGTTGGATTTGTCAGTAAGTCCCGTAATACTATTGCGTCCCCCCAAATCTCCTTACTACCCAGACGAACGAGGTCTTAAAGCTGCGGCATTTGAAAAGCCCCATAAAATCTCGCCTCGTTTTCGGGGAATTTGAAACTTTACGTGACACCAAAATTTCCACAAGTCCACAAGTCTCGCAAAATATTCCGCAACAACCACGCAAACATAATTCATTTTCTAGTCAGCGGACCGGCCAGAGCAGAGAAGGGAGAGAAGAGAGTGGAGTGGATGAGGGAGAGCAACGACTTGGGCCCACTTCTGCCAACAAGTTTGGCAACCAGGTAGGTCCCACCTCACAACAACTCCAAATCTCTAGTTCTAGACCAATCACAGCACTCCTACAAAACTAACAACAAACACGCAACCCATCAACGCTCCTGTCATCACCTTCAAAGACATAAATGAAATAGCTAAAACGTTGATGAATGAGTGCGTGAGGGGAATGAATGGAGATGTGATGCGTGTCGTGAGTGGTAAGCTAGAGAGAGATGACTTTTTGACTGACATAGTAAGAGCAATAGAAGGAGTGTACTTGGAAAGAGCAGTCAGACAGAGTCCCATCACTACACCCCCACAACTCACAGAAGAGGGAGAAGGTGAGGGTAGAGGAGAGGGAGAACTAGAGACAGAAACAGAAACAGAGACAGAAACAGAGACAGAAACAGAGACAGAAACAGAGACAGAGCATGTGTTGATACATGTGAGAAAAAGAGTGATGAAAAAGGGAGACATGACAGTACAGGATAGTGGAGCAAGCAAAGACATATCATGCAGAGAAGACAGATTGATGGATGTCGATGAGATAGACCCTGTAGAGCTACTGACAGGTAATGGAGAGAGGGAGTTGAGTAAGTCAGGAAGAGCTAGGCTGACAGTGATAGATGGGAAAGGAAGGCCTAGAGCAGTAGAAAAGAAGATGTTACTCGACACTACCTTGCCAGTCAGCATAGTCTCTACAGGACAGATGGACCACAAACACAGATCAGTCATCCACCAAACCGGACAGCTAGTAATACTCAAACACCCCATCCACATTAACGATAGTGATATATTAGTAAGGGGGAGGTTAACTAAAAGTATGATATATAGATGGGATGAAGAATATGATGAACCATTGAAAGTCAACGAAAGATATGATCCTTTCGCAACAAGGGGGTAGAAGGGGAGGGAAGCCCCACAAATGACAACAAAAAAGAGATAAGTAAGCATGAAATAAATAAGAGAGAGAAAGAATCACACGTAGATATAGTATTATACGAAGCTTACCCCAGAATGTCAGACAAACCTAGAAAGATAGGAATCAAGCTTTTTCATTATGCCTGTGGACATTATGGGTTAACAAAGATGCGCCTATTAGCAAAAATTTTGAACATTAAGTTAGTAGGTGACAAGAGCGATGTGAGATTTTGCGAATCTTGCATGATAGGAAAGTCTAAACGTTTGCCACGTTTTGCAGCTAATAAGATAGAAAGAGCCCAAAAGCCAGGTATATTCTACACATAGACACATCAGGACCGTGGGCAACTAGATCAATAGGTGGTAAACGGTATAAATTTTCAGTCACCGACGACTACTCACTATTCATTCTTGATTTTTATTTAGCCCATAAGAATGAGTTTGTAGATTGTTTAAAACAAGCTGAGCCTTTTATGAGAGACAAACAGGAAATAAAGTAAAGGAAATTCGCGCAGATCAAGAATTTGATATTCCGGAGGAAGTCATTAAGTGGTGGAAAAATATTCGTTTTATTTGGAAAACTTCCACGACAAACGATAAAGACGGGAATCCTATTGCGGAAAAAGTGAATGATATTACGGCGGGGCCAGCACGAGCAATGAGATATCACGCTAAATTACCACCGCAATTCTGTGCAGAATTAGAACACGCAGCCACAACCATTCACAACATGCTACCGGCAATTCACGGGGAACGCAAAGGAATCTCGCCTTATGAACAGCTGTTAGGTAGAAAACCAACACTCTTGCACTTAAAACCAATAGGATGCATGGGTGTGTTACATGTACCTAAGACTAAAGTGCGGAAGGGAGAGTACAGAGGGGAAAAGGTGATGTTAGTAGGATATGATCTATTTCGGGAACTATACCGCGTATGGGACGGTAAGAAGATAATTTCCGGAGTGAGAGATGTGAGATTTAATATTCATAAAATCGGTAAACGAGCTCATCCTCCTAAACTAGTGTCGTGAGATAATGATGACTCTGAGGGGGAGAATGAGAATAAGAGTGAGCAACCACACACATCTCCACAAGCGTCACCACCCCAGTCACCACCTCAATCACCTAAGTCACCGCACAACGTCAACAACGACCACCCAACAACAGTTTGATGAAGCTGAGGGGGAGATAGAAAATGCTGATGTCGATGTGAATGAGAATGAGAACGCATATGAAAATGAGCATGTGGAGAAGAATACACTGGATCACAAACATACACGCCTACACACAAGTCCAGAGCCCCATTATCCACAACAAACACCCACAGAGCACAAGATCAAACCACAAGAACATGAAAATGAACAAGATCCAACAGATCCACTAAAAATACATGAAAGAAGAGCATACGAAGAGAAATCATCACCATCTAAGGGATTAACGTGGGAACAGAGTCAGAGAGTAACGGAGAGTAACATAATCCCCGGTAAAAGGCAGCGCAAGGCAGTAGAGAGATTTACCCCTAGCAATGAGCCCAAGAGAGAAAAGAGAGAGGCTCAAGAGCTGATAGGTAAGGTAGTAAGAGTGCCAGCGCGTGCATGGGGAGATGGATGGGCGAAGAAAAAGTATGGTGTGGGATGGGAGAACATAGTACGGGTAGGGGTAGTCAGCAGAGTGAGTGACCCCAGAGATAGACTCGTAGTAAGAGACAGACCTCAGCCCACCCACATAGTTAAGTTTGAGGACGAAGAAGAACGAATGTTGAATTCGGAAATCCTCAAATACTCCGTGAAAGATCCCGAATACCCGTTGCAAAGTCCCGCTAATATGTTTTTATGCGATGACCGTATGATGGCAGATGAGATTCGTGATTTTTATTTGTATGTAGACGTCAGAGTACCCAAAGATGTCATAGAGGCAGGTTGGACAGCTAAAGATGTTTTAGAGGGTATGAAAGCAGAGCTAAAAGCTCTTCAATCCTTTAACACATACACATGGGTACCCCATAAGGAGGCAAGCAAGGCAGGCGTTAGTAAGATAGTTAGATTGACATGGGTTCACAAAGTAAAGTTAGATGAGAACGGGAAAAAGTTCATAAAGTCTCGTTTAGCTTTACGGGGAGATATGTTAGAACCCGGTGTCAGCTATAACCCAGATCAGCTCTTTGTTCCTTGCGCCGCGCACCATTCACTTTTATTTCTCGCCAAACTAGCTGCCTGGCACAAACACAAACTATACGGCATAGATTTTTAAAATGCATACCTGAATGCTCGTATGAATGACCCTGTTTATGCATATGCGCCAGAGAGTGTAGACAGAGAAGGGCATGAGGGGATGATATGGCGTATAGATGGTGCCTTATATGGCGCACCTCAGGCAGGAAGAAGATGGTATGCGATATTAGCACCCAAGTTAGAGGAGCTAGGTTTTAGACTGCTAGATTCTGATTTATGTATGTTTGTAGAAAAGGATAAAGCTTTAAGAGAAGCGATAGTAGGGATATTTCATGTAGATGACTTGTTGTTTACAGCGCCAAACAAGCAAGCATATGAGCGTTTTGCGTCCGCATTAGAAAAACATTTCCCGCTCAAAAGACTCGGTATAGCCCGTGAATTCAAAGGAATAGAGATAAGGCAATCGAACGGGAAAATAATTTTGCATCAGCGAAAATATCAGCAGCAGATACTAAAAGAAGTAGGTTACGATTCTGCTAAACCCGTCAGTACTCCAGCGCAAGAACATTTCACGGAACTGTCAGAATCAGCCAGCTTGCGAAAATTTTCAATTCCTAGTTTAGTTGGTCGTTTGCTATTTCTCGCAAAGATGACAAGACCCGATATAGAACAAGCACTAAATTCGGCAAGTGTCATGCAAACTATCGATAAGGGAATAACTTATGCGATGTTAGGCAGAATCTTTCGTTATTTAGTTAACTCTTATCGAGGTTTAGCTTACCATGAGCCTAAGTCAGAGCAGGAAGGGCAAACCTATCCAAAACTTTCCATGTGGCCCGACGCGGCTCACAAAGTTTGTAAGAAAACAGGGAAGTCCCGCACTGGATTCGTGATCCTATGGGGCAGCGATCCAGTTGCATGGTTATCAAAGCGACAGAGTCGCATCGCCCTAAGTTCCAATGATGCTGAAATATTTGCAGCAACTGAGTGCATTAGGGAAGGACTTGCACTAAAACACATCACACAAGAACTAAACATAGCCCAAAAGAGCCCGATATAATTATTCGAGGATAACTCTCAAGCAGTCTTAGCGGCAGAGAGGGGTATGTCAGGTAATAGAACTAAACATTTACCTTTATAATTACACTTTATGCACCACCTACAGAGAGACGGTGAGATTAAGTTTGTAAAAGTAGGTACTAAGAAGCAGATAGGTGATGTAATGACAAAATATTTACCGAAAGAACAATTCGAGTATTTACTTAACAAATTTACGGTAAAGATCGAGTAATTTCGGGATTTGCATGTCCACTCACCTATGTTTGCTTTGAGTGTTTTGTGCAGTTTGTTGCTTGTTGCAGCAGCTTTGTTTTGCGCAGGGGTCGGTGTGACTGAGAGCCCGGCGTCAAGCCGAGGTTGAATTGCCGACTGCCGCGCGAGGCCGGCGGCGAGGCTATCTTGCCCCAACGTGACTTAGCAATTTAAATTCTTTCTATCCTCCTTTCTGTCCTAGAATAGGAAATCTAAAATTTTTCGATTTTGCTACCCTCTACGGGAAGCGCTTGCAAATTTTTGAACACAGTGTGACTTACATACTACATGTTACAGCATGACTACATATATACATACATAGAGGATGTGATGTAATTGGGAGTTGATGACTTTCGGGTTACCCATAACTGATCCTCACCACTATTTTTTTTCCATATTACACACTAATATAGCCTATGACTTGCGACTAAGGGGGAGCGTTGTAATGTACTATTAATATCCCTTTACTCCACCTAGACAATTTACCGGTAATTTGGATAGTCTTAGTCATAGGCAGGTTCATAGGCCGGACAGTTATTAATACCTTTATTACTGACAAGGACACTTTCTAGAATATTCGCGAATCATAGTCTGGAATGCCTAGAATCAAATGAGTATTACCATTCTGTAAAGGTCATAACATTTTGTGTGACCCAAATTCATTAAAAGTCTTTTCTTCGGTTATTCTTTACACTTAGCGGGGTAGCTTCCCTAAACTCTGCGTTTGAGAGATAGATTACTTTGTGCCCTTAGAGGGATGAATATGCTCCTCGCTAGTCTCTTCCTCGTCCTCCTCCTCCTCCCTTTCCTTTCGTCGGAAGGGTCTGCCGAAACCCACAAATGCCAAAACATACCACTAACAACAACCCATAAGTGCAATTTCCCTTATTTAGCCATAAATTCCCAGTCACGGGAAAAACTTAATTTCACGGAATTTCCGTGACCTTTTCCCAAAACTTCAAACGGTGACTACATGTGCTGTAGAAGGATCTGGTCAACGCCGCTATTAATGTGGGAGGTTATTCAATATGGATGCTACACAATATATAGTGTAATCTGCATCCTAAAAACCTTCTCCACGCCGGTAAACGGTTAAGTGTAAGATGTAGGTTTTAAGGTCCTATTGGATCCAAGCTTCCTAGCTTTCCTCTCATATTCCTTACTTATCATAATACAAAATTAAAACCGGACGTATTGTATTATGACCGGAGGTCTACCCTTACGAGCTCAAAGGAATAAAAAGGAATTTAATAAAAGCTGAACACAACAGGTTCAAGGCTAGTTTCCACTTCAAGAGTAGAAAGGGAAGCCAGATAAGAACCCAAACAACAAGCCAAAGGGAAAACACCGGTCAAACCGGAGTGTCCCTATGACCGGGTCATCTGACACGATGCGTTACGTCCGTAACCTGCACAAATGCCAAAACATACCCCTAAACAACAACCCATAAGTGCATTTTCCCTTATTTAGCCATAAATTCCCAGTCACGGGAAAAAGGCTAAATTTCACGGAAATTCCGTGACTTTTTTCCAAAACTTCAACGGTTACTACATGTGCTGTAGAAGGATCGGGTCAACGCTATTAATGTGGGAGGTTAATCAATATGGATGCTACACAATACTGTAATCTGCATCCCAAAAACCTTCTCCACGCCAGTAAACGGTCAAGTGTAAAATCTAGATTTTAAGGTCCTATGGGATCCAAGCTTCCTAGCTTTTCTCCCATATTCCTTATCCTAATACAACATTAAAACCGGATAAATTAATCAGAACCGGAAATGTAATAAGAATTCATCTTAAAATACATTTAATAACAAGAATTACTTCCAAGAGTAAATTCCCGTAAAGCCCTAATAGCGTAAAAACGATGTAGTATACCGTGTTACATAGCACCCCTTTCCCCTCCTTTGAGATCGCTCGGATTTCAATTCCGGAGTAATACCAACGGAGACTACATCTATCTCGTCAGTACCGGCTTTTTGGGGAATCCCAGCCGACTGTCCACCCCCAAGAGCTACCTAGCTCGACCCCTGATCAAATCTTATCAAGAGCCATCCAACGGGTTTAGGCTTGTGCTTCATGTGGGCTAAGTTCCGAGACTTATTGTTGCCCGAAGATCGTGAATCTGACACTCGACCAGCTCACGTCTTCAACCCTTCGCGCGCGATTTCCCCGAAGTCACAGTCCCATAGTCTGACCGACCACCAACCAGACCCTGTCTAATCCGTCAAATGTGAATGGTGCCTTGGCCCCGAAGTCCGAATTGACCGAACCCCAAAGTCCAACCCTTAAAATGACGATGACCTTCTCGCCGAGTTCCCCTCGTACTGTGTCCGTAAAGTTTTAACGTTGAGTAGAACCCTCACTACCTTGCTTTCCCACACATTATGGTCAATGTGTGCCCAACTTCCCTCCGACCCGTATTCCGTTCCTTCTCCCCCCAAAGTCGCATCCCGAATTCCAATTCCTTCTTCCTTCACCCCTTCCGGATGTTTCCTCCCTACTGGCTCGGATGCTTCTTCCCCCGCACCGTTTCGGTAGCGTGTGCACCCCCGATTAGCCTTAAGTCCACCCCGCTCTGTTTGAGCATGTCCCAAATCTTCTGCGGAATGTGCCCATCGTGTAACTCGAAGGGGCAATCAAACACTCCCCTCGGCCACGCCGATATGGTCCATGCCTCGTGATCCCTGTCCGCCTTCCGTGAGGCCGGATCTACCTTGGCATCCCATACTTCCCTATTTGCAGCATCCCACCACACCGGGACATACTCGCGGTACATCCGGTTCTCAACCGTATCTTTATCCCAAGACCGGTAGAACTGCAGCATAGGCGGAAGGTTCTTAAGCGCACTTTCCGACGATCGAGTCTTCCTCGAGTCCTTCGCCAGTCCCACTACCTTCATTCCGCCTGCACTTCCGTTTTCCTACGCTTCCCCGGTCTACTTCCTGGTTCCGAGTAAATCAGATCATAATCCGCCGCCCGCTTCGCCGCCTCTGTGGGTGGCTTGCGACTCGCATCTGACCCCTTCCCCCCGACCTCAGGCCTTTTGGAGCTTCCCCGGCCGACGCCCTCTTCAGGGGCCCGTGCTTTCCTCTCCCCCTGGCCCTTCCGGTCCCCGGGCTTCCCACCATCGGGTTCCTTATCCGTTACCAACTTAGGAGGGTCTTGAAACTCTCCCTTTTCCCTGACGAGCGCTTCCTAGAGCGTCTCGTTTTCCATTAAGAACGGATCGTACTTAATGAGGCGTCGAACATTAACAATCTTGTTCTCCCCCCTGCCTCTAATCCGATAGTTAAACGGCCCTGTCTGCTGCACCACCTGATAGGGCCCCTTCCAGTGCACAAACATCTTCGATGATATGCCCTTCGGAACCTGTGGGTAGTACAACATGACAATGTCCCCTGGCTTGTACGTCACCATAGACAAGTCCTGCTCCAAGGGTTCTTTGCTTAGCTGGCGAGTCTGTTCCGCCAGCCTTGCTTGCCGCACCGCTTGCATGGCCTCCATCGAGACCCGCATACGAACCCCCCAGAGCTCATCCTCGTCCAGCGCCAGCGCAGGTGTATCCTGATATACCAAGTGTTGGGGCATCACCGGCTCCTGCCCGTACACCACCTGATACGGGGATCTATATTCCGCCCCCGCTCCAAGAGCTTTCGATGGCATCGCGTTCATTGCGAACACAAAGCTTGGGACCACCTCCCTCCACAAGAGCTGACTCTTCTTGCAGTAGGTCCTTAGAGCCGACTTGAGCGGCCTATGTACCCGCTCGATCTTGCCATTAGCCCTCGGATTGTACGGTGTAACGTACTGCCAGTGGATCCCGTAATACTTAGCGAGCCTTTCCATCAGCTCGTTGTCAAAGCTGGCCCCTTATCTGAGCAAATCGTCTTGGGGACCCCTACCACACATAGGATCCGATCGATCAGCTCCCTGGCTGTCGTCTCCGCCGTCGTGTCCGGCACTGGTATCGCCCAGACGTAATTGCTAGCCCTATCAATGACCGTCATCAAGAACCTATCCTTCGTCGGCCCCACCGGCGGCAACGGCCCCACGTGGTCCACATGCAGGAACTCAAAGAGCCTTTCCAGCAGTGTAAATTTCCCAACCGGGATTTTCCCCTCCACTGGGTGTTTCTTATTCATCTGACAGGTCGTGCAGCCCTTGACCCTCTTCTTAATGAACTTATCTATCCCTTCCCACCAGAATCGCCTCTTGATAATCCACTGCGTCCTCTGTACCCCCGGGTGATTAACCAACGGGACTACGTGTGACGCTACGTAGATCATCTGCCTCAATTTGGCTGGGACCCATAAGACTCACTTTTCCGGGTTCTTGGCCGTCTCCGGTGTCTTGCCTGTGTACCACAGGAGGCCATCCTTCCATGCCAGAGTATTGAGCTGTGACCGGATTTTCTCCGTCAACAACAACTCATCCCCCGCCACAAAGTATTGGATCAAGTCCTTGTACCCATATCGGCCCTCTGGCATTGCCTCCATGCTTCCACTGACGCGATACGCACTGTACCGTCCTCTACCTGGATTCCCACTTGAGGCCTGGAATCCGGCCCCAACCCCTCCAAAGCCCTCACCGGCTCTGTAAAGGCCACCTCCGGCTCTGGAGCCGTTTCCACGCCCGGGTCTTCCACGTAGGTTCGGACGGCCGGTGCCGCGTGCCCCTGGCAACAATAGCACTCATGCTCCGCCTTATCCTCATCCAGAATAGCGGCTTTATCGGCCTCGTATTCCTTCAGGCGTTGCACGGCCTCCTCTACAAAATGCTCCGTACAACACTCTGTTTGGCCAACCTCCCGTTCCAACTGAGTCATCATGACCTTCCTATATTCCCCCCTCTTTGCCTCCATCACCCTAGGCTCCTTTCTGCTAGACCCCGGGTGAGCCTTATTAGCATAGAAGACCATGTTCGCCGGCAAGATATCCTTTTGATCCGTCCTCAATGCCAAGTCCTCAAACTCGTCCATCTGCTGCATCGCAGCCAGACATGCGGATGGAGTTGAGTAATTGACTCTTGACAAAGAGTCGGCCACAATATTCTTCTTGCCGGGAATGTACTTGACGGTGAAGTCATAGCACGATAGCAAAGCCTGCCATCTGGCCAGCCTGCCCGTGCAATCGTTCGTCATCAACCAAATAAGGTTCTGGTGGTCCGTTCTTACCACGATGTCCCGCGACCCCCACAAGTATTCCTGAGTCTTATAAACGACCAAACCACCGCCATGGCTTCCCTCTGCCTTGTACAGTAGTTCTGTTCCACCCTGTTGAGCTTCCGGCTCAAATACATGATCGGCCGTAAGACCCCTTTGTCATCGTATTGCTGTAGGACCGCCCCGATCGCATACTTAGACGCATCGGTGTCCAGCACATACTGCTTATCCACATCCGGCATCATCAAGATGCAATCCTTGTTATACTTGGGATCACGAGTCAACATTTCCTTAATGAACTCGAACGTCTCCTCCTGTTTAGACGTCCATTCTCGCATGTCGCCTTTTAGGTACAGCTCTCTTAACGGTTTGACCGTCTCCGACCAATTCGGAAAGAACTGACTGTAATATTGCGCAAGCGCAATGAAGGAGAACAACTCCGACCACGTCTGAGGCCGCTTAATGCCTTCCACAGCATCCCTCTTCTTAGCCGCAATCGCTACTGTCCCGTTCGAGATATCATATCCTTAATTATGTAACCTGCCGGGTGGCAAACTGGCACTTGTCCAAGTTCACCTTGAGACCAAACTCTCTCACCCGTCGGAAAACATCCTGTATATGGGCCAGGTGTTCCTCCATGGTATTGGAGTAGATAATAATATCATCTATGTAACAGAAAGCGTAATCCTTCGCCCTCTGTCCATATTTCTCCATAAACCCACCTGCCCGTTTATCCTCAAACTGTCGTCCGAGCATTTTCTGCATCGCTGCCTGAAATATGCCCGGTGAGTTCCTCAGACCCATTGGCAATACCTTCCATTGGTATAGCGTCATTCCCACTACAAACGCCGTAAGCCACCTGCTCTTTCTGCTGAGCGGGATCTGCCAGAACCCATTCTTGAGGTCCAATACCGAGTAAAATTTTGCGTGTTTTAACTTGCGCATACAGTCATCGATCTTGGGCAGCGGGTACCGCTCACCCTCGATGATCTTGTTAGCCCGATAGTAATTCACACAAAACCTCAGCGCTCCATCCGGCTTTGAAACCATGCGTACATGCGACGAAATCGGGGAGTCCGAAAACTCCGTGAAATCATCCGCCTGTAACTCCTCCGCCTTCTCCTGGGCAATACTTTCCTCTCTACGGCCCAGGACAGACCTCCTAGAGGCATGCGTGATATTCATCCCCGGAATCTTCCTGAGATGGGCCTCAAAATGCTTGACCGTCCCCGGCCTAGGCGGATCAAAGATCTCCCTCTCCTTAGCCATCACCTTCTGAAGGCTCTCAAGATGCTTTTCATTTCCTTTCCAATCCGCCCGCATCCGAGCCATTTTATCCTCCTATGACTGGGCATCCTTCCGATCCCTAAGTTCGGGTGCCTCAGCCATGTCCGACCACGCATCCTCCACCAGGCCATCCTCGGAGGGCATTTCCACCTCCTTCTGATGGTATTTGACTTCCGAAAACTCATCCCATTTCCCAAGGTTCGCCATCCGATTCAGAATCAACGCATACTGAATAGGCGCCCTTTTCGTGTAAAACCCTGTGAAGCACGTGAACGCTTGTTCCCGTATCTTCTGAAGGTCACACCCTTTAAGTGAGTTCCGATATGCCAACCCCTGTTCCCTAGTGCCTAATCTACATGCAATCACCAAATGTTGCTTCCTAGATGGCACCGGGATCGGGTAATCCACCATCCGGTCCAAAACCTCATCCGCCCACAACGCTTTTTCATGGAACGATAAGATCATAGAGAACGGTTTATCACCCTCGAAATATTTCGTGAGCAATTTCGCCGTCTCTCCCGAATTCCGCGGACAAAGAGGTTTGTCACCCCACATGCCCTCTACAAAATTACCGATCTCATCCTCCGTTCCACCTGTTGAAAGCCGCGCTTCCATTAGCGGCTCAAACAACGGCCTGTTGTTCTGTGATGCCTTTGCATGGAAGCAGTACCGGTTCTGAAGGAACACATAAGGCCCCTTCTTACCATCCCTGAACCTGTCCATCCCTGCTCCCATTTCCATGTTAAGTTCTTCAATTGTGCAGGCCATAATCTGAGCACACCGGCCCTGAATTAAGTCCTCCACTGTTGCCTTGTCCCATCGTCGAACAGCCTTCCTAGCCTTTCCCGCTAGCCCGCGGTACTCCGGTTGGAAATCCTTATAATAATTGTCCAACGCTGGGTGCTGATATGGCTTTGGTATAACCAACTGCACCTTAGCGTACCGCGCAATTGCGTGTGGGTCCTTACCTTTAGTCGCCACTGGCTTGGTAGATGATACTGCGTAAGTATCGACATGAAAGAGAGGAACTGCTGTCCGCCCTCTTACCATATCCTCCGCATCATCCTCACTAATTCCATAGTGCACCAAACCCGACCGGCAGTCAATTAATGTACTCATCCTATTGAGCTGCTTGAACCCGATCAGCAAACCTCCCGAATATTCCGGACAGACATAGAACTGAATATTAAAGGACTTACCGGAGTAGAGTTCAATGGTCAAGACCACCGTTCCCGTAACCTCCGCCCTCGCCTTTCCATTCACTCCTTCTATGCTCCCCTTCATAGGCAACATGTTCTTATCCAACCACGCCTTATTGGCCGTTATGAAGCCCGCGCCCGCGATATTAATATTAGCCAACGTATCATTGGCCATATCGCATGCACTCTCCAGGTCCACACAGTAAACCTGAGTAATGCATAACGCATGTTCCGGCATCTCAATAGCCTCCAGGCGTTCCCTCACGTCAGATAGAAGAACAAAACTGTTATTTAAATCTTTCCGATCCGACAAACCACTCTTGATGAATCCTTCACCAAAAGCAGTATGGTTTGATCTTCCGGCCTTCCTTTCTTTCATCCCAGCCGTCGCCTTTTTTCCGGGTTTAATTTTCCTCACCCTCCAAGGCACCGGCTTGGCTCCCCAATCGGGCTCCGGAATTATAGAAACTTTCTTATCAAACCTAACCGTTGGAACCGGTAAAATATTTAAAGTAGGTTGAGATTTTCGCGGTACGTTAGTAACAACTTTTTTTAAAAATAATATTAACTTGTCTGGCCTTCCCGGGCCCTACATTTCCCCCATTGTCACCACGTTTTTCCCGTTCAATCGTTACCTGCATCACAGAACCATCCATTCCATGAGTAGGATCATGACTCCTGTGAGAAGGATTACCCGTCGGAATTGCCTTTGCTTCCTGCCCCTCCGGCTCAGCTGTCGGCAAAGTCGTCTTCGTGAAAGGCATCCTCGCCTGCCACACGACAACATCCTCATCAGTAATCACTGACGTTTCCGTTTCATTTTCCAACTGGTTCTTACCAGTCCGAAATCCCCCCCCCTCCTCAACGGAGCCTTCCTCCTCTGCTTCGCTCTTTGAAGCTGCCGCAGCTTTAGCTTTCTTGGAGGGCCGGCCGCTGTCCTTCTTACCGCCCCATCGCTTCTTTCCCCTGAAGCCCCCGCCGCGGCCACGGCCTCCACGCCCTCCTCTGCCTCCACTGCTACCTCCCTCCCGCAAGGACTTGACCGTTTTATCATATTCCTCCAGTCGATCCTTAACAAGACGTCAAACAGTTTTGTTCTTGATCACCAGCGCGTCTTGATTGCGGATGGCTCTGACTATTGTCCAGATGGATTGGCCATCGTTTGCAGCATTCAACTGCGTTTCCAAGTTCTTCCAATCCGCCTCCTTGTCAGAGTGTAGCCCAAAGCACTTATCCTTCTTCGGGCACCTGTAGCCCTTGAAGTAGTAGTCAAAGCAAAGCTTGCGACTTCCCTTATACGTGGAACTAGAAGAACCCCCACCCTTTGGTTTTAAGCCCTTCGGGGGAGCGATATGTTCATCGCTGGTCTCTTCTTCGTCCTCTTCCTCCTCCTCCTCCTCCTGCTTCCGTAAGGGTTTTCCATAACCCCCTTTAGCAATAGTAGGAATACGGCGTCTCACAGCCCCCCCGCTGGACTGGATAGCAGCTGCTTTCCCCACAGGTTTTTCCTCCTCCTGTTGGGTCCCGGCTGCAACCGCAAACGCTTTCATCCCACCCGAGGAGAGTAGTGTGTCATCCCACGTTCTCACTGCCTTCAGGAAGTCCCCCCACATATCTCTAGGACTTTGATAATCGTCCTGAAAAGTCTTCCATGCCGGGGACGCGTCCGTCGTGAAATCGACATTGTCCGGGATTTTAGCCTCCCATTTGCCCTCCGGCCATGCTTTCGTAATGACCCGGAAGACACATGGATCATGCTGATTGATCCTCGCCATGACATGTCGGATGAAACGTTTGAGGCTGATGAAGAACGCATTGTCCGTCTTCAGATTCTCAATCACCCTCAGAAAAGCCCCCCTCACCCTCATCGGCTTCCTGCTCGTCGTTGCCAACGCATTTCCAACCACCGTGGAAATGTGTCCCGTCAGCATAATCTCGCTAGTCAAATCCCAATGACTTCCGTATTGAACGAGCAAAGCAATGAGAGCGTGCATCATTGCGTGCAGTTTGGATATTTTTACGGACCCCGTGTCCGCATAATGATCCCTATCCTGCACCACCTTTTCAATGCACTTGTTGATATTGTCCACCGTCAAGTACTCCATAAGGTCCGTATCCGTACATTGTCGGAGAATATCAACCATTGTCATGGGCGATTCAAAATTGCTCTCCCCCATATACTTACAGAGCAAATTGATCCCCTTACGCAACCATGGCGAGGTCATATACGGCCAACAGTTTACCTGACGCGTAAACCATATTGCCGGTTTTTGATCCCCCTTAGAACCCGGAGCAAATGCAACAGGTAGAAACTTTTCGTAAAAAGTCGCCATCCTTTTCCTTTCCTGTTCATAACGCTTCATCGGATCCAAAGGATCATCCTCATCCCTTTTCTTGATTTCCGCGTATCTCCCCTCCCATGCTGCGTATTTTTCCACGCAAACCTCAATGGCTTTCACCACCTCCATGAGGTACAAGAGATACCGGTACAAGTTCTCGTAAGCCTGCTCCGTCGCTACCAGCAAAATCACAGCGTCCGGCACCGTAGCCGTAGACGTCCTGAGCTTGGTAGTTGCCAGTGCAGCCGTCTCTGCTTCCTTTAGCAGATCACGCAGGCTCCTGTTGGCATTAGTTGACAACGAATTCTTTTCTGTCATCAACTCCAACTTCCCCATGAAGCCTTCGATATGGATTAGGTCATACACGTCCGGTGTCTTTTTCCCCCACACCTTTGTGTCCTTCATCCATTTTGCTTCCTTCATCTTGTCCTTGGCAGCCTCCCAATTCTTAACTGCCGTGCCAAAGGCATTGGCTGCCATAGGGAACACCTCATCCTCGAAGAAAGTCTTCGCCAAGGCCACGTCAAAAGTATCCCCTTTCGCAGGGTCCTTTCTGACTGAGCTGTACCATTCCTCGCTCCAAGTGTCCTTAACTTCAGTCCCTGTCATTAGGAACTGGACATCAAAAAGCTCAGAAGGGATAGGAGTTGGATAATAATCCTCATCCCCTTCTGGAACCTTGCATGTCCTACCATCTGCAGTTCATGGAGTGCAAAGACACGAATGTCCTTGCCATCATCCTCCTAACTTGCATAGGTACCAAAGTTTTGAGCTTAGGTTCACTAGGTGAGTAGCCAGTGAAAGCAAAGGTGGCTGAATGCCAACCCCATTTTGCCAAATCACTCGACTCTCGCTTCATCATGTCGTAAACCTCCTGATCCCTAGGTCTGTCTTTGTACTTACTTGCCAAAGGGACAAAGTGTTCCAAAAACTGATTTTGTTCTTTGGAGCCTACTATGTAGTCTGCTGCTACATGTTGTAGAAACTCCCCAACAACCTTTCCTTCCAACGGTTGACAACACGGATCCCTGTAAGGATCATATGCAGTCCTTGTTGCCATGTTGATTTCCTAGGTGTCAAGGTCCAAGTTTCGAGATCAGGGTTCTTCCCTGTTTCTCAAAAACCCTCCTTACTACCTTTTCCCTTTTCCTTTGTTTTTAACGACTGAAAGCACTGTCTCACACAACCAGTACCCCCGTACTGTTTGTCGAGAAGCTACTTAACACTCTCGCCAAGGCACAGTCAACAACAGTGACTGATTGCCCCCTAAGAGTGCGTCGTTCAAAATTCCTAATTTTGATTTTCCTGAGTTCGAAAAAGGCAAAGGGACTCCAAATGTATTATGACCGGAGGTCTACCCTTGCGAGCTCAAAGGAATAAAAAGGAATTTAATAAAAACTGAACACAACAGGTTCAAGGCTAGTTTCCACTTCAAGAGTAGAAAGGGAAGCCAGATAAGAACCCAAACAACAAGCCCAAGGGAAAACACCGGTCAACCGGAGTGTTCCTATGACCGGGTCATCTGACACGATGCGTTACGTCCGTAACCTGCACAAATGCCAAAACATACCCTTAAACAGCAACCCATAAGTGCATTTTCCCTTATTTAGCCATAAATTCCCAGTCACGGGAAAAAGGCTAAATTTCACGGAAATTCAGTGACTTTTTTCCAAAACTTCAAACGGTTACTATTGCTGTTGACATTCAAGACAACAAAAAAAATTGATTTTTCTGTTTTGGTTGGAATTTCAGTTTTGGTTGGAATTTTGATTTTGGGTGAAAATTTGAATTTTTCAAATTAACGGCTATATTCGTCCGCAAAATATCGTAAATTTTCGCGAAATGTTACCGTTAAATTTGAAAATTTGAATTTTTGTCACAAAAATGAAAAACTGTCACAAAAATGAAAATCTGACACAAAAATGAAAAACTAATTTTTGTTGTTGTCTTGAATGCCAACAGCAATACATGTGCTGTAGAAGGATCGGGTTAACGCTATTAATGTGGGAGGTTAATCAATATGGATGCTACACAATACTGTAATCTGCATCCCAAAAACCTTCTCCACGCCAGTAAACGGTCAAGTGTAAAATCTAGATTTTAAGGTCCTATGGGATCCAAGCTTCCTAGCTTTTCTCCCATATTCCTTATCCTAATACAACATTAAAACAGAATAAATTAATCAGAACCGGAAATGTAATAAGAATTCATCTTAAAATACATTTAATAACAAGAAGTACTTCCAAGAGCACGGTAAATTCCCGTAAAGCACTAATAGCCGCGCCGTGAAAACGATGTAGTATACCGTGGGTGTTACAGTATTAATCAGAACCGAAGGGTGTAATAAGAATTCATATTAAAAATACATTTAATAACAAGAAATTACTTCCAAGAGTAAATTCGCGTAAAGCACGAATATCGTAAAAACGATATAGTATACCGTGGGTGTTACATATCTATCCGGCATGAGTCTATCTATCCATCTATTAATACAATATCTCTATTAACTTTTTTGCTTCTTTAGGTAGACTTATCCTTCTAACTGAATCATAGTGCGTAGTCTCACGTCCTATCGCTTGCAAAAAGAGTCACTTATCAACCGTAAAGGTTTTAGCTCGTTAAGGTGCTTAGTCTGATAGGGAAAGCGTAGCGCAGTCAACAAGAATGCGCGCGGCAGTACATTGTGCAGTGTACCTCCACAATGGAATCCGCAAGCGTACGCGAGCTTACTGTAGCCATTTTCGTTATTTTTTCTGCGGAAAAGGCACTTGTTTTACGTGGCATACATTTCATCGCTGGGTGCCATCTCGCGTATATAAGCGGCAGCCACTCTGACCTCGGTTGTGAAGGTTTTATTAGTTATTAAAGAAAGGTTTTTTGACATGGTTAGCTTCAACCTGACTCATTTCGATAATATTCATTAATACACCTATCAAAATCCA
>WBZZ01006058.1:87500-92500 GCA_019918135.1 Paulinella micropora
CTCCCCCTTCAGCCATTCCTCTTTGAAGAGCCTCATCTCCTCCTCCGCCTCCCGCAGTTCCCTGTGATAAAGCCCTCCTCGATTCAGCATGAGGGGCTGCCGGGCTTGCGCCTCATCGATAAACTTAAACAGTGCCTCACGAGAGCTCGCAAACGTTGGGCAATGCAGCAGGAAGTGACGTAACGACTCGTTAACCTCAGTGCCACACAAGGCGAAACAACTTGAGCAGTCCGGCGAGCATGAGCCAAATTTGGATCGGTAGAGGCGAAGGCGATTGTTGCAGCTCAACAATCACCTGATAAGGTTGTGACTTCCCCCCTCCAGCGCCCGCCAACGTGGGAAAGCAGAGCGGGAAGACATCTGGCTAAGCAGCACCCTAAGCCCATCAGAGGGCTTAGCCTGCCGCTCCCAGCCAGCTACTTCCTGCCGGACAGACCATTGCTTTACCACCTCGTTCCAGTTCGCCAGAGCGGCCCGCCAGTCCTTATCATCTACCGTGCCATCTTCGTTCACGACCCGCTTGAGCGCATCCAAGCCCTCCCGCAGCCTGTGATCTGCTAAGATCAAATTTTCCGTATCTTCCTTCCATTGCACCGACCCGTGTTGTAAAGCCTGCGTGTTAGCGCTGTGTTGCCCAGTAACTCGATGCGCCCTAGGAACCGAAGCCGGGCCGCCTTGGCAAGGATGCTAAACTCGGCGTGCGGCCTAAACCCCTGGTGATGCAGCCGCTTGTGCGCGTACCAACACCCAAGATGACCCGCAGGGGCGCTACCAACGCGCCCTCCAGCTTACTCAGCTTGTTGGCGCCCGGCAGATCCCAAAAAGCCGATGCGTAAAGCAACTTTGCGCCAACCATTTGCTGCCAATTCATCAGCCGAAGACGCGCTGGAACTTCGTGGACAATCCAGAGGCGGTAGTAGGCAGCCGTTCCCGCTACAGTGATTTCTGCCGCCCGCTTCGCTTGCGGTTTATCGGAGAGGGTGTCCGTGAGCAGAACTCCCAGGTATTTGTAGTGGTCGGTGACGTTGAGAACCTTGCCCCGGAACCTCACGCATGCGGGCGACTTTTTTGACTTGGCGTGCCCGTATATCGGCATGACTTCCGTCTTGCCCGGTTTCAGGTTGATTTCAAGCCGATAGTCCTCCACGAATGTCGCCACGACATTTACAATCTGTTGAAGCTCCGTGACACTATGCGCAATTACCGCAACGTCGTCGGCGTAAAGCAGGGTCCGTATGTCTTCGATGCGGTTGAGGTCCTCGATCTCCAACTCTTTCGCGATTCGGACCGTTAGCTCATCCATGAAGACGTTGAACAGCGACGGTGACAACGGCGACCCTTGCTGAACTCCCATCTCTTCCAGCACTTCACCAGTGAGTTCGCCATCGACTAGCACTCGCGATGACGTTCTTCGGTAAAAACGCCGCAGAATGCGATAGAACTTGCCCTGTACCCCCATCTGGGTTAGCCTCTTAAACAACCCGGCCCGCCAAACCGTAGGGAATGCCTTTCTCAGATCCACAAACAAAACGAAAGAACGGAGGCCAGCTTGTTGTCTAAGGCGCAGACGCTCCTTAAGGACAAAAATCTGGTCCCCCGTACTACGTTTTGGCCGGAACCCACCCTGCTCTGGGCGAAGCCTGCCCGGCTGATCGATGAAAGCCGTAAGCCTCGCCGCCATAAGGGACAGATACATCTTACCCAGACAGCTCAGAATCGCGATGTCTCTCCAATTTTCCGGATCGGTTCGCCTCCTTTTGGGATGTTGACAATAATCGCTTTGCCCCAGTCGCTGGGGGTGTATTCGCACGATTTCAACCAGTTGAAGAAGCGCACCAGAAAGCTCACAATCCGCGTGCCTCCGTACTTGAGCATCTCGTTCTTGATCTTATCCGGTGAGCACGCTTTGTGATTCTGGAGATTTTCCTGGCAGAGCTCCACTTCCTTCTCGGTGTAATCATAGTCCAGCGGGCCCGTCTCAGTCCGGATCTCCTCGGCTTGCGCCATGGCCTCGAATTGGTCGCGCAGGTTGTCGTTATACTGGAAGGTTTCGCGGGCCTTCCGCTCGGGCTCAATCCGCGCTGCTTCCTCATCGGAACCGACTTCCTCTACACATGCATCCTCCAAAAACTGGTTTTCTTTGGGGACCACCATACGTCGGCGGTATTCTTCCCCTTCTTGTAGTTTTTCCCGGAGTGTGCATGCCAGAGTGCCATCGGGCTTCCGAACAGGAGCAGAAGCTTTGGACCGCCGAACCCCGCCCAAACGCTTTGACAGCTTCCAGTACGTGGCCATGGTAGCGCTCCTGAAGTTGGCAGCGGTGTCATTCTGGACCCGCTTCCACGCTTGCTCCTTCTTCTCCCTGCATAACCTTCTGACCGCCTTCCTCGCTTCTTTACATCTTTGCCAGGCCTCTCGGTTGGCCTCATTCCTTCGCCAGAGGCCGTATGCCTCTCTCCGTCGCGCAATCGCTTCCCTAAGACTCTCATCAAACCATGTGAAAGCTCGGACCACTAAGCTAGCGACCCTATCTACCTCCTGCTGAAGCTCATCCGGGTCCTCCACTGCTGATAGATCTGGGAGGCCATCTGGCAACAGCCCCGATATACCAGCTGCAAAGGTCTCGTCGTACTTCAACCTAAGCTTAGACAGCTCACTCTCCTTACCCTCAACTACCCTGCCTATCAAGCGCTCTGCCTTGAATGCTTTGTACCTCTTTACCTGCTTTTTGGGGGGTGGCTGTCCCCCCCAGACCAGTTCCGCCCACACAGCTTTGTGGTCGGTATCAAGGTCTACCTCGTCGACGCCGAAGCTCGCCTCCTCCGCCAGCTCGGAAGAGACGCAGATGTAATCCAGCAGATGCCTTCGTCCACCTACATTTTCCTGCCTAGACCACCAATATTTGTCCCCCCGTGGTTGCGAAAACCCACTGAGATTGCGCAACCCCGTGGCAACAACTCACCATTCTCACTCCTAACCCCTCTACCCCTCTCATCTATCTCGCCAAAGGGGCCCACCACTCCCTCCTCCCGCGCTATTCTGGCGGGCCCCAGCTTAGCATTAGCATCACCAACCGTAACCACATGACCTTTGGTGGCGAAGTAGGAGACGGCCGCCTGCCACGCCTCATAGGCTGCAATAGATTCCTCTCGTTGATTTTCTTGGGGGAAGTAGCCGTTGCCGACGAACACATCCGACGCCGTCGCGCTCCCAGACGACAGCCTCACCCACAATTGCTGTGGGTGTGGAACAGGCGCCTGTACAATGGTAGCGCACGGTGCCAGATAGTTGGCCACCAACGTCAAGACTCCCCCCAAGAGACGCGAGCCCGCACCAGTTGCAGCCGCTTTGCCGAGGACTGCGAAGCCGTCGACTTGGAGCTTGTCCACCTTCTGCGACGATAGGTTGTGCTCCTGGACTCCGACGATCACCCAGCCTCGCTCCTTGTAGTGCTCCGGCCGTTCCCCAAAGCCTGGGCTATCCGCACCCACTTTGCCTTGCCAATTATGTGAGGCCACCCTCAGTGGGAAGCCTTTCACAAATTGGGAAGAACGAAGCTGGTGCCGATGCCTGCGCTTCGGTTGAGCCCACCTGGAGCCCTCCGCCACCCTCCACGGCCCATCCTGCACCCTCCGCCCCAGCTCCTCCAGCTCCCGCATCCCGCCCCACTCCGCCAAGGGAGATTCACCGCTTGAGGCTTCGCCCTGGGGCTCGTCGACTTCCACGTCGAGCACCCAGTAGCCAAACCCCTGCTTGCGAAGCTCCCTCTGCATCTCTACATACTGGGCACCCCCCCGTGCAGCCCGCTGCTTCTCTCTTTCCCGGAAAGTCCTACCCGTCGCAACGTGAACCTTTCCCGTGAAGAACTTACGCTCCCGCAGCAGCCGCACCATCTTCTCCGCCTCCTCACAAGACGCACATTTAATCCGCAAATGCCGCCCCGCTACCTCTGCCCGCGAATTCCACCTCGACTTCCCCGAGACCGAGAATTCGGAGCTCTCGCGCCATGACCACTGTCTGAGAGACATGCGATAGCCCCCATACTATGCAACATCTCTTATCCAGCTCATTTCGTACCTTCCTCCGCCACCTCCTCGGTGGCGGTACCGCTTGCCACACGCCGTGACCAGACCTTTCCGGACGTGACTTCTCTTCCGAGGTTGGGGAGGGTGATCGAGATGCAGCAGGATTGCTGGCTCTACGTGATTCAGGTTGCCCGTCAGGTACGCGAGCACTCGACCACACCACCCCGGCCGAGTAGCCATCGCCACCCGCAGGCGCACTCCCACGGGGAACGTCTAAACCTGAAGGATTACCGCCTTGACCCATAGGGCCAGCACTAGCGGCCGCGCTCTTCGCATAAGAACCTGACATAAGTGGTATGGGACCCCGGCGCCGCATTGATCGAGTTGTAAACTCGATAAATGAGGACCCAGGTGGGGTTATTTAAAGCTCAACCCTTAAAAAGCATACGTGTACGTATGTATAGGAATACACACAAACACTCACCTGCATCCGTAACCAGGCACGAGGCAGGACCCGCTGTGCATCATCGAGGTAGGTGTCGTGGAAAACCACCCTTCGTCCGATAAACGCTGCAAGTGAGTCATCTACCGAGAGCACAGAGTGACAGGCCCGTGCACGTGTACCCACCACCCCATAACCCTCCGCCAGAGCAACCCCATGGCATCCGCAGGATGAGCACGAAGTGTGCTGAGAGAGAGGGTGAGCCAGGAGCCCCGCTCCGTTCCGTCGTTACTTTGGTCATTTAGTCGTTTCAAGGCTTGTGGTAATAATAATAATAATAATAATAATAATAATAATAATAATAATAATAATAATAATAACAATAGTGCTTCTCTGTCAATGGCTGATGCATTTCTGCACATGCGCCTCCATCGTCTCACCCGTGAGGGGAGTACGAAGAATTGACGATAAGCTCTAATGACACCCCCGCAAGGGCAGTTCCAACACTTCCAGACGGGCCGGTATGTTCAATG
>WBZZ01006058.1:97500-101965 GCA_019918135.1 Paulinella micropora
CTAGTCATTCAACCTTACTCTAGTGTTACCAGCTCTCTCTCTCTCTCTCTCTCTCTCTCTCTCTCTCTTCTCTCTCTTTTCTCTCTCTCTCTCTCTCACTCTCACTCTCTCTCTCTCTCCCTCTCCCTCCCTCCCTCTCTCTCTCTCTCTCTCTCTCTCTCTCTCTCTCTCTCCAGCTTGACCGCCAGAGGGCAATGGAGAGGATCAACCTCTTCAATTATAATAAGTATGGATTCAACGAAGAGAACAGCTTTTGTTTCGCTCTTGCCTTTTCTGGGGCACGAATCATAACAAGTATTCCATGCCTACATACATACAAAATTAATAATATTACACACACATGTATGAAGTTGGTACCCACCCCGGCTCGAACGTCGTGAATTTTTCAGATCACCCTTAAAATACTGTGGCATGTACAGGAAGTCAGTTTAAATGTTCGCAGACTCTCATTACGAACATTTTTTCTCTTTTTTCATTCTCAGTTTTGGGGAGAAAATATTTTCATTTTTCACGGAATTTCGGCAACAAAATATTCCGTTGCTCGATAATTTTGCAATATTTTTTATTTTTCACAGAATTTTGGATGGGGTGGGTAGTATTGATCAGGAGACTGCTATTCACTAACAATATATATTCAAGTGGCAGTGGCAGAACACATCAGCTTTGATCCTCCTCGTTTTCCATCGATCTAAGTGACATAATATGGTGATGCTGGAGCCATCACTTGAGAGCTCTCAAGATATATTAATATAAGCAGTAGCTTTCCAAATCACGTGCTCAGCGTTTTCATATCTTAATTGAGAACAATCATATCAAAGCCTACGGTTGGTCCTTATTATCGCAACAAATTGAATGCCGTCCAGTAATAGTATATTATGCGGCTAGCGGCCGGCCACAAATTTAACGTGTTTTGCCGGGGCGAGCTCGCAAAATAGGTTAAAGTCACACAAGTTGGGTGAGCGCGCTCGGGGGGAGAAGGGATCAAGTTATCAATGCCGGCCCACCCGATACATAATGGCAATACTTACCGTTCCGGTCTGTCGGTTATCCTTGGTCTGGAGATTACGGAGTCCCTACTTTAGGTATTCCTCAGTCTTCATATCGTTAGGACATTTATAATATCGGTTATTAAATATCGTACGGAGGTTATTGTATATAACACTGAACGTCCGCCCAGAGACGTCATCATAGATCAAGTTTTGCAAATTTAGCCTGAAATTTCTATGCCGAAAATGCCACATATTAATACATTCATATTGCTCAGAAAGCCTGTGTGCAATGAAATGACATGGTAACTTGAAGTTTTATTTTCCAATGTAAAAACTAAGTCCTCTTGATTTCCCCAATACCTGTAATAGAAACTTGCCACTCGTAGAGATGAGTGGGAAGACGAAGTATGAGCAGGAAAGTGGTAAAAAATAGACTCCACAGAGTCAAAAACGAAGGGTACAAAATGAAGGGAAAACAGTGAAGCGTAAAAAGAAAACTTGGCTTTTGAAAATAGTTGTCGGTGGGAAAAAATGTCAGGTAAACTAGTTTTACTAAAGAGAGAGAGAGAGAGAGAGGGGGGGGGGGGGGGGGGGGTGAGAAAGGGAATATAACAGCGTCGAACGATAGAGAAAGGAAGTAAAAAAAAAAAAAAAAAAAAAAAAAAAAAAAAAAAAAAAAAAAAAAAAAAAAAAAAAAAAAAAAACAGACACACACACACACGCACACACACACGAGAGAGAGAGAGAGAGAGAGAGAGAGAGAGAGAGAGAGGAATATCCATCGGGAAAAACCGGTTCCAAACTGATTGCATGTGGAAATTTTTTTACATAAACAACAAGAATAATGATAATAACAACAACAAAAAAACAACAACAACGATTAATCGGTTTCGAATCGATCACACGGGGAAAACCTTACAAAAAAAAAAAAGCCACGAAAGAAATCAAGATAAAAACGAAGGAAAGAAAGAAGAAGGGAATGCGGAAAAAAACAGGAAGAAGTTATCACAAAGAACTTGCGAAAAAAAAGAATGAAGAAAGCGAAAGAGCTCTAGATAGCTCTTGCAATAGAGCAGATTTTTGACTTTTCCTGCACCTTGTCGCAATTCTTTTGGGCTTCAGGAGCATAAATATACATATATATATACATATGTATATGTACATATAGATAGATAGATAGAGAGAGAGAGAGAGAGAGAGAGAGAGAGAGAGAGAGAGGCAGATAGAGATTAGCCGATGGTTGCGGGGTGGCGGCCAGTGGAGGGGGAGGGAGCGGTTGGTTGGAGAGAGAGAGAGAGAGAGAGAGAGAGAGAGAGAGAGAGAAGGCGGGCCGGTCGGTGTGGGTAGGGAAAGATATTACTAGGGAACATTCAAGAGAGACAAAACCCTCCCAACGTTTATCGCATCGTTCTGCGTCAATCATCCAAGTGATATGATACGACCATGCCGAAGAAGCCATGCTTTGAAAGTTCAGGACAAGAGATCTATCTATCTATCTATCTATCTATCTATCTATCTATCTATCTATCTATCTATCTATCTACCTACCTACCTACCTACCTACCTACCTACCTACCTACCTATCTATCTATCTATCTATCTATCTATCTATCTACCTATCTATCTATCTATCTATCTATCTATCTATCTATCTATCTATCTATCTATCTATCTATCTATCTTTCCAACGGTGTCCGTCTTCGTTTTCGTATCCCAAATATTGATTGAGAATAGTATATTATGCGGCTGGCCACAAATTTGACGTGCTTTGCGGGCGAGCCGGAGCCGGGCCGGCAGGCCCGCAAAAACACGTCAAATTTGGCGCGCCGCATATGTAGTTCTATCGGTAACCTGACCACATTTTATGGAGGTGACCGATAAAAATGAGGCTCAAAGTTGGGTTGTTTGCCACTTGAAAGTCTGCTGTAATATTAATACCATGCCTAGCTCTTCTACTCGTTTCTGCTTCTTACTTCTTTTTCCTCACTTCCGATTCATTCACCGTGCGCACGAAGACCTTGTCAGGCGGCGGGTTTCTACAGGACAGAAAATTGAGTATGTATGTATGTATGTATGTATGCATGTATGCATGTGTTGGCAACCGATTACTACTACCACTACTACTACTACTTCTACTACTACTACTTACTTATACTACTTACTTACTACTTACTTCTATGCTACTACTACCACTACTACTACTACTACTACTACTACTACCACTACCACCACCAACACCACAACAACAACAACTAACTACTTACTACTACTACTACTACTACTACTACTACTACTACTACTAATAGTAATATTAATAACTAGGGGCTGCTCCAACACCTGAAAGGATGGTTTGCGGGCAATCCCCCCCCCCCCCCCACACCCCCTTTTCCTCTCCTCTTCCCAAGGTCGCTTTTCCTCTCTTTCTTACGTGCACAACTTTTACGGCCCTGTAACAACCTCAGCCATTCATTTTGTCATTACATTCGAAATTCATCATTTCAATTATATCCCTAAAAAAGAGCTCGTGACAAGCTGCGAAAACACAAAGAATCAGCCTCTAAGCCCTCTGCACAACTCTTAGAGCCTTGGAGCATTCTCAGCCATTCATTTTGGCACTACTTTGCCAAAATCTTCGTAAATCTCTATTTCAACTGGTTCACTACCTAGAGCGCGTCTCGAGGTTGTGAAAACAAAAAAATCAGCCTCTCAACTCTTCTGGCACAACTTAAGAGCCTTGGAGCATTCTCACCCATTCATTTTGGTGCCGGCTAATCTAACGTACGATTGCGGGCTGTGTTGCCGGGAGGAGCCCCCCCCCCCCTTCCACAGTCGACAGGGTACGTTCAATTACAGGAGGTAACCGGCGCAAACTCTGCTGGAACAACTCTTAGAGCCTTGGAGCATTCTCAGCCATTCATTTTGGTGGCTAATTCGCGTGGGGTACGTCCGTTTGCGGGGCTTCCGCCCCCCCCCCCCCCCCCCCCCCGTCGACAGGGTACATCACTTGCCGGAGGCACTGGCAAGTACACCCCCCCCCCCCCAAAAAAAGGCATTCAGAAAACTCCCGAACGCAAACATTTGCGTGAATTCCAAACAAACTAATCAGAATCAACATCGAGTCTGGGGCTAGCCACCCTATCAATATGGCTCCCAACTCCTCCTGGTTCCCACCAACAATGATTTATTCCGACAGGAGATGCAGAAATGGTGTGAAAAAACAAGGAATTTGGGCATTTCAGGACACTCCCCTAACGCAAATATTTGTTCGAATTCCAAAAATATTATACCAGCATCAACATCGAGTCTGGGGCTAGCCACCCTGCAAATATGAGCTCCCAACTCCTCCTGGTTCTCGTAAACCATGATTTATCCCGACAGGGTGCCGATTTGCCCGTGAGGGGTTACACCAATTTCCAACCCCCCCCCAAACCCCCTACTCCCACACCTTTCAGGGATAATTATAAATTATAATTATG
>WBZZ01006059.1:0-25000 GCA_019918135.1 Paulinella micropora
TCATGGCATAAAATACATTATACGAGTGCTCACTTCTTACTTGAAGAAAACGATGGAAGGCAAATTCCTATGAGTAAAGTCAAAATTCCGACATAATATCAGCAACCTCACAAGGTAAGTTCTTTTCAGATAGCCTCACGATACAAAGGGTTATAATGGCAATAATGATACCCATTTGAAGTAAATATTTAATAAGTCGGCTGTCGGTCGGTCTGTTTTTTATACAACAACAATTCCAGTTATCTTCCAATTCGTGCTCTACTTTTTTTTCCTCAGTCTTTAGTTCTACTTCAAGAACACGAGACTTTAATTTGGGAGTTAGTTCACCATCCATATCCATAATAGGCGGTGGTCTGTGAAGTCTAGTTGTATTATTAGACATTTGAAAAAACGACTGCTCGTATTTCAGAAAGTTGCTTAGATAGATCTTCTATAATAAGCATGAGATTATTATTTTGTTTTTCTAAATTAACTTCCTTTTCTGATAATTGTTGAACGGCCTTAATTAATGGCGCGATAAATTCTGAATATCCTATACCATAACCGACATCGCCACTATCAACACATTTAACATCTTCTGGATTAACACTCACACCTTTCAATTTGCATTCTTTTCTTTGCTTTGGACACGGAACCATAATTGTTTCTTTTATAAAACCGCCAAAATCTAGCATATTCATTTCTGTTAGTAATACTATGTCCTCCAATTCTTGTGCTATTAAGCCAGTCCTACATTTTTTTTAATCATCTATCATACGATAGCAGACCGGATTTAACTTATTAATAAAATCTAAGCCTAAGCATTCCTTTATATCTTCTTTTTTTCTCCTGTCTGAATATTGAATTGGATTAGACGATACCCATAATTGCCCATCGCTTGCTCTTAAAGACATTAAAACAGCATTACGATTTTCCCATATAAAACCTTCCGTTGTGTTCGTGCCACATCTAAATCTTAAAGCATAAACTGTTATACCACCTCCAACGCCACCTGCTAGTGCTGTTCTTCCACTGAATGATTTACTCGCAGCAGATTGAGACATATAAATTCCCCAGTCTGTATTTGCTGTCTCCCACATAAATATTCCTCTCGCATTCGTCCCGTCTGTTCCTCCTTGTATTCCTATCTTTGCTCCACTAGTTAATGTTGTGGTCGTTAGCACTCCCGTGTATGTAATACCCGCATTTGCTGTTATTAATTCACTCGCCGTTATTGCCTTTGTTGTTAATAAGCATGCTGTATCAAGTTCAAGAGCCACAGACCAAGAAACAGCAGTCCCAACACTTTTCCCACTATCATACAAAAATCTAAGTTTGTTGGAAAATTTATTAATTAAAAAGTTTGAACTTGCATAACTTGATTTCAATCCCGCGCCATCTAAATAAGCATCAAAATCCATATTTATGCTATTATGTCCTAAATTAAATAGTCCAAATGTAGGATATATATCTTCTGTTGTAATCGGTTGTATGTGTGCTCCAGCAGTATTATTATTAAAAGTCCCATACAATTCTAAACCCGCTGTCGTACCTATTCCTTTTGCTGTGTTTCCTATAATTATTGGTTTGCCTGTTGCTGTTGTTATTTTATCACTCGTCGTTAATGTTGTTGTTGATATCCCCGCACTAGCCGTTATCAATCCTTTTGTCCATAAAGTCCCGTTTGCCCCATTCAATGACATTAATAATTGTTCATTAGAATTTTCCCACACAAAACCATTTGCCGAAGCAAAACCAGATCTAAATCTTATAGCAAAGCCTGAAATATCGTTGCCTGCAACCGCAGACCCTCCAGATAGACTTTTACCTGTCCCCGGCTGCCATATAAATCCCCCATCCTGCGTTGTCTGTATCCCACAGAAATATGCCCTGTCCATTTCCTCCATCTAGTTTATTTTGAATAGATAACTTGCAACCGCCATCTGCTGTTAATAATCCGCTCGCCGTTAATGCGGTTGTAGTTATGCCTGCGGTTGAAGTAATTGTTCCGGCACTTGTTATGTTGTTTGAGTTCATATCCAAAGCACCATAAAACCGCATACCACCAGCATTGTTAAAACGGACGATTTCATATGAAGCACTTTTATTATCCAAAAGTTTTGAAATATAAAGACCTGCTCCTTTTACATCAAATGCTATATTCGTGAATACATAACCTCTTTGGTTCGCGGTTCCACTTGTAGCAGTATTTAGAGTAAATAAGAAATAATAATTATTGATAATCACCAGTTGTCTGCGAAAAGAATATATCTCCTCCATTTTGGTTTAATATCCTCGCCCCATTATATGTAATATTTCCACCATTTATGATATCCTGATTATTAAAATCGGCCGTTTGTGTTAGAGTTAGATATTTTATCGTAGTGCTCGTCCCGTTGAATGTTTTAATTCCTGTTATGGTTTGGTCTCCTGTTAGTTTCACACAATTGTCATCCAGATATTGCCTATTTACCGCTTCATTCGCATTTTGCGGTGCTCCTAGATTAACAATCCGACTACTATTACAATCTAAGCCAGTAGCATTAAACCACGAAACAATCGTCCCATCAATAATAAAACTTATGTCTTTCGCTGAAATTTCAAAGTTGTAATACGTATTTGTTTTCATATCCAAACTAGCAATTGACCCGATATTACTGGTAGAATTAAAAACGATGAATGTGCCCTTTGTTGTTGAATTTATTGAATTCCCAGTAATTTCAACACCACTGCTATATGTCTTAATTCTTGCTATGGTTTGGTTTCCTGAGGTTTTAACTGCCGAAGTATCAAGAACAGAAACATCCACACCATCAACAAGATTTACATTTGTTATATTTTGATTTCCCATATTTAGTCCTCCCGTCATACTAGCAGTGCCGTCTAATCTAAGAAAGAGCGAGTTTGTGTTTCTCCATTGTCCAGTGCTGTAAATGAGTAGTTGATTATCTGATGCTGTTGTTATAATCACATCGCTATGTGTATCAATACTTCCACTCGCCGACACTTTCGCCGTGTTCGTATCGTGCTCTGATAGCCAAGTTGTGATAGACCTGCCATTTAGTTGATTTACATTTGTAATGTTTTGACTTTTCATATCAATCCCCGCACTTGCATTTATCATACTGCTAAATGTTTTAATTCCTCCTATGGTTTGGTCTCCTGTTAGTTTGACCACCGAACCATCAACTGCGAGATTAGCGAGATTAATTCCATTATACGTAGAAGCCCCTGAAATAGCGTAACCACCCATATTTAGTCCTCCCGTCATAGTCGTGGTGCCGTCTAATCTAAGAAAGGGTGGTGTAGTGTTTCTCCATTGCCCCGTGCTATAAATGAGTAATTGATTATCTGCGGGGAAGCCTGTTATTGTCACATCGCTGTGGCTATCTATACTTCCACCTGCTGAAACTTTATTATTATTATCATTATGTTCAAACATCCATTCATCAACATCTTTGGTATTCAGTAAATTTACTCCTGTTATATTCAAATATCCGCCCATACTAATATTACCGAATTCATCAACATTTATAGGAAATGTTTTATTTACCCAGTTTATTGAATTATATGTGAGATAACTATTAGTGGCTATTGGTGCGGTTATTACTACATCGGAGAGTGTATCACTTGAACCGAGGGTGGTATTCCTCCATTTACCATCTACATCGTTGTATGTTAAGTATTGACCGACCACTGGTGCAGATATGTTAGTGTCAATCAGATTGTATAGACGGGTTTGGTGCGGATCGGATGTATTAGAGCGGTGTTGAGTTGAGGCTTTGACTTCGTCGTCGTCCCTTACTCGTTGTTCTGTGTAGTATAAATTTTTTCCTTCTTTGATGTTGGTTGTGCTTTTGGTAGCCAGTCTCGCATCAAATCGCCCATCGGTATAATAAAGATTTATCGGGTCGGCATCTTCTGGCACTCTCAGTCTGTGTTTAAACCTACCATGTTTGTGTTGGTAAGGTCAAGGTTAAGTATATTTAGACTATCAACAGCCAACTCATTAAGGCCAAGTAATGATTTATATTGTGACATTGGTATATATTAAACAAATATTTAATTTGTGGATACTAAAATATAATAATCTTAGTATAGAATATGCCGTCTCCCGAAGCAAGTCGTAAGAATTGGGGTAGTGCAGTGGAAGGAATAAAAGCGAAAGCGAAACAAAGAAAGATGGAGCATGCTAAAAATGTTTTGGCACAATACCGAAATGCTGTAAAGCAAGACGACGAAGATATGGAGGAGCGAATAAAACAAATTGAAGAAAAGAAATTGGCTAAGGATATTATTAATGAACAAGATGATGATATCTCACAAGAGCTGAGTGAGAGTGAAGATGAGGTTGATTTCACTGATATCATTGCGGAAAAGATGACTACGATGAAAATAAAAAGAGCGAAAGCAGAGAGTAAGAGAGCGAAGAAGAATAAAAAACAAGAGCCTGAGGAGAGTGAAGAAAGTGAAAGCGAAAGCGAAAGTGAAGAAGAAGCGTCAAAACCAAAGAAAGGGAAAGGTAAGAAGTGTTAATGTTTATAATCAATCTGAAAAGACAAATAAGAAAGAAAAAATTAATGATATTGAAAAATGCTTTTTAAAATTCTAGATATATACGATTTTCTAAAATATCTCAAACGAGTTTGAGATTTACGAAAAGCGACAGCGAGAGTATGAATTTAGAAAATCATCAACTTGACAATAAACATATAATCATTAATACAGAAGACACACCTACGGGAGAAGTAGTTAAAACAAAAGAAGAAGAAGCACTAGAAATCCATCATCAGAAAAAAAAAACAGAAAATATGGAACACGATATGGGTTGATAAACCATTATACCAAGTCTTTCTTAACTTAGCAGATATGAGTAAGATAAAAGATAAGAAAGGAAATAAGGGTTATGCTTGGATGCTTGTTTAGATTGATTGTCATAGCCGATATTTAATAATCATTCCATTGAAAAATAAAACAGCAAAAGAAGTTTATTATGCTTTGAAATCAATCAAATATAAACCAAAATCAATTACTACTGACAGCGGGGGAGAATATAAAGGAGCAACACGCGATTATTTTATTGAAAATGGAATTAAACATGATGTTGTTGAAGTCGGCGACCATAGAGCATTTGCGGTTGTTGATAGAGTGATACGAAGTATTAGGAGATGGCTTGATCTTTTATTTGAAACCAATCGTAATTTTGATTGGGTTAGATATATTCAAGACTTAGTAGATGCTTATAATCATAAAGTTCATAGAGGAATTCAGGCTAAACCAGCGAATGTATTTTTCGGGAGAGACAAAAATAAACAAGTGATAACGAGAGATAATTTAATTGATGATACAATGCTGGAGATAATGTAAGAAAAGAAAACAAAAGAAATATTTTCTCCAAAGGTGGTAAGACTTTCAGCAAGATTATTTATAAAGTCAAGGGTCGGTCTGGCTTCAAGTTAATATTAAACAACGATGAGTTGATAAGTCCAAGAGATTTATTAAAAACTGATTTTATTAAACCAATTGACGAAGAAAAAGATATGAAGGAGCAAACTAAAGAAGTTATTAAAGAAAAAAAGACTAAATAACTGCTAAAGCGGGAGGACATTCAACCAGAGAACATCAGGAGTAGTAAGCGAGAAAAAAAGGCTTCGGTAATATTAGATTTATAAGCAAAAAAAAAAAAAAAAAAAAAAAATGGATGATGCTGTGTATCTAAAATCATCAACCAGAATTGAACTGGCGACCACATTTTCAAAGGCATGCTTCCTAACCATTTTACCACACACGAATCACCAAATCAATTGCCAAAAAAGAAAATATTTGAATCATCATTTATTACATCAAATTCTAGAAAATTCTATTTCCGCGAATATGATGATTGGTCTTTTGGTCGTGTGGCGACCAAGAACCAAAAGGAATTTTACAGAATTTCACTGAGGCAACCGAAAGAGTTTCTATGTCAGAGGAACTAATTCCGAGAGAATATAAAACTAAAAATGATTGGTTGGAAAATTTAGAAATACAAAAACTCAGCAAGGAACGGCTTATGAAAAGCAAAATAAATGCTGAGGAAAGAATTATGAAGACTGATAAAGAAATCTCCCGCCTTATTGAAAAGAAAAAGTCTGACCTAATCAAGGTTGAGGATATCGATGAGATTATGAAGCGAATGACTATTGAAAATAATGAAGTAGAGGATGATAGACTTTTTCGCTTGAGACAAAAGAAATTGGAAAAAAAAGAAAGGGATAATTTTTATAAGTGGAAAAAGGATAATCGTGACCAACTTTCCGCCATTGTCATGAATAGTATTCTCGCTGGAATTGAGAAAGAGCATTTGTCGCTTAATCCTTCTTTCAATAAATATTCTAGTGATGGGATTAGTGAATATGTGAATAATAGTATTAGTATTAATAATACTATTAATAGTAAAAAAGATAGAAATATGCACAGAGTCTATAGAACCGAGAGTGCGGATAGCAACTCGGAATAAAAAAGACTTAGTGCAATCAGTTGTTTCGGATTACTCCAAAACAACAACATTGGTTTTTTTAAAAACCAATGGGTTTAAACCCACTTTCATTCGAAGAAATTTCTACTACACATGCTTTTTGGTGTGTGGTAGATTATGGGTGAGCCGAACCAAGTAGCCGAACAACTCGGCGAACTCAACATCGGGGGTAAGTCCTAACTCTATTGTTTCTTTTTTCACGACCATGAATGTGGTTGTAGGTATTTGGAAGCCTTGGGCAGAAGTGGAAGCCACAGCCCCACCAGAGATGAAGAACCCCCGCTTTGTGAGGGTTCCTAGGGATTTCGCTCTGCTTGGAAAGGAAAAAATAACTTCCCTTCAAGCCGAACGAAAATTTTTCACCCGCAGACCAGCGGAAAGAACTGAAAATTATTTGTTTGCTTGGGTTGCACGCGATATAACCATGAGAAGACCTAGAAAGAAAAATTTCTATCTGGTTTCTCTTGGGAGAGAAGAGGAAATTCTCGTCTTTCCTTCTCTTTCCGCCGTGATAAAAAAAAGTTGGGGATGATGAAGAAGCAATCAATTGGATTGTTTCACTTGAAAGCCTGTAAGGTTTATTACATGAAGGGTTTTCTTACTATGTAATAATATTATATTTTTCTGTGGAGGGCGAATTTAAGAGTTTTCTTTGTTGGTATTGATTTTGTTTTTATTAAAAAAACCTAAAAAAAATTCTAAACTTTTTCTTGTTTTTATTTAAAAGCGAATTTAAGAGTAAGAGAGATTTCTTTATTTTGCTTTCTTGTATTGATTGAAATTTTCGATTTCGTTATTTTGCTGTTTTGACGCTTAGTATTGATTTGGCGGGAGATACTACTGGAAGGCTTATTTCGTTATCTACAACCCGTAGGAAGGCGACGAAAAAGTCGTCGCCGCACTACGGGTTATCTTCTACTTGCAAGTACTCATGCATCATCTTGCAGTACTTCTTGCATTTCTAAAAGTATATTGTAGCTGTGTCTGTCCGTGATCACTTTCACGGAAACCTAACCACTTTTTTCGCGGCGGGGCCGGCCTGTAAGATCACGGGAAAAATATTTTCACGGGCCGGCCTGTCTCTTTTGCGGAAACACAACCTTTTTTCTCTATTAATTCCACTTGGAAAGAACGGGCTGCACTGTCATGAAAAAAAAACCAAAGTTTTTGAAACTTTCCCTAATCTGTAGTGGTAAAAATAAAAAACTTTTTAGGACGAGCGATCCACTTTGTGTGTTTTTTTTAAATCTAGCTTATAAGCTATTTCTATACTAGGTAAGCTTAGGTAGACTAGCTATAGATAGACGGGCGATCCCCTGTCATATTCGAATTTGGCACTTCCAGTGCTATCGATAAATTCTATTATATTATGGTGGACGGGTTGGTAGTGGGACGGGCAGTCCCTGTCATATTCTCGTTTCTTAAAGTATATCGTAGCAAAGTGTGTCAGTGATCACTTCACGGAAACCTAGCCACTTTTTTAGCGGCGGGGCCGGCCTGAAAGATCACGGGAAGAACATTTTGGACGGGCAGGCCTGTCTTTTTTACGGAAACGCAATCTTTTTTAGTATGAATTCCACTTAGAAAAAATCAGTTTTTCTATAGAAAAAGAAAAAAAAAATGTTACCCAGTCTGTAGTGGTAAAAATAAAAACTCTTTGGGACGTGTGATCACATAGTGTGTTTTTTCTAATATGCTTTATATTTCTGTAGTAGTAAGACTGTAGTACTAGCTATAGACGGGCGATCCCCTGTCATATTCTCGTTTCTAAAAGTACATCGTAACCAAGTTTGTCCGTCCGTCTGTGATCATTTTCACTGAAACCTATATTATTTTTTTGCGGGGCCGGCCTGAAAGATCACGGGAAAATATTTTAGACTCGCCTGCCTGTCTTTTTTTTTGCGGAAAACACAACTTTTCTTGGACGGGCCTGCCTGTTTTTTTTGCGGAAACGCAACCTTTTTTTTTTGCTATGAATTCCACTTGGAAAAAACTAGCCGCACTGTCATGGAAAAAAGTTTTTGAAACTTTCCCTATTCTCTAGAGTCTGTAGTGGTAAAAATAAAAAACTCTTTAGGACTGCCATTCCCCTTGTGTTTTTTTTCTAATTTAGCTGATAGGCTATTTCTATACTAGCTAGAGTAGCTATAGCTAGTATAGACGGGCGATCTCCTGTCCTCTGTCATATTATTCTCGTTTATCATAGCAATGAGATTCACCATGATTGCCATGCCAAATGATATGGTTTTTTTCCAGCACAGTATATGTTGGCGCATCCCTCCACCACTCCCGTGTGATGGGTTTCGGTTTGGGTGAGTTTGGGGGGCGTTACTATCCATCATCTCTCCCAAATATAATACTCCCCTACCACATGAACTACAATTTCTGACTTGTCTGCTAAAATTTCTGACTGGTGGGCTGAAATTTTCAAAAAAGGGACCGGCCTGTTTACAGCTTGAGCGACGTATCTGACAAAAAGGGACCTGCCTGTTTATATATTGAGCGACGTATTTCATATTCTTGTAATAGCCTCCCCCCCCCCCCCCCACTCCCCACTCCCGTGTGATGTTTTTGATTAAATGCGACAGGTACGCATACGCAAATACAAGTACGCACAGCGCAGCAAAGCGCGCTTAAATATCTCGTTTCCACAGTCAAGTGTAAAGCTAGCAAGGGGGTAGGGGACATTACAAGCCCGTTTATTCAAGGTATACCCTGAAACTGTGAAGGTATACCCTGAAAAGCCTCAAGGTAGTGATTTCTATACCTTGAAATTGATAAAAGCCTCAAGGTATTGATTTCTATACCTTGAAACAGTGAAAAAAAAATTGTTTTTCCATGTTTCAAGGTAAAAAATTTTATACCTTGAAAGTTTCAATAGTACGTTCGGCCCGCAATAAGAAATCAGGAAAAGAACCTGCAGTCGATAGGAAATCAGGAAAAGAGTCAGGAAGTGTGCCAAAAACAAAATTTAGTATTTTTACCAAATGTGGGCGGTTCAAATAATTAAAAAATCATTTGTTTGATTTCCCCCCCCCCCCCCCCCCCACCTTTTTAATCTTTTCTACTAAGAGTGCATGTGATTGATCAAAGAGCAGAGTTTACACCCGTAAGGATTTTTTGAATTTTTTTTACCAGTCAGGCATCTCTCGCTCTCTCTCTCTCTCACACACTCTCTCTCTCTCTCTCTCTAGTATTAGTATCTCTCTCTCTCTATCTCTCTCTCTCTCTCTCTCTCTTTTCTTCCTTCTATCAAGATCTCTCTCTCTCTCTCTCCCTCCCTCTCGATCTTTCTCTCTCTCTCTCTCTGTACTCTCTCTCTCTCTCTCTCTCTCTCTGTACCTCTCTCTCTCTCTCTCTCTCTCTCTCTCTCTCTATCTCTCTCTCTCTCTCTCTCTCGATCTCTCTCTCTCTCTCTCGATCTCTCCCTCTCTCTCTCTCTCTCTCTCTCTCTCTCTCTCTCTCTCTCTCTCTTGTAGGCGCAGATAGGTAAATATGCGACCTTTTTCTTATACCCCTATACACAGTGATGTATAGAAGTGCTATATCTCTTTAAGATGTAGTTATATCTGTTTTTATTTATATACTTTTGAGCCGATTGAAAACGATAATATTATGATTCATAACCGGTACTACTTTTTTAAACCGTATAATATTATCGTTAGGGGTGACACTGGGCAATGCATCTCTTTTTCCTTTTTGTTGCTTGGCTCTGACAATCTCCTACATTTTCCGCCATACTGGTTTCCTCTCTTTGTAGAGGAGGAAGATTAGGTTATTTTCAGAGTGCTGTGGAATTGGGCCGGCTTACATTAAATAATATCTTTTGATTATAACCGACAAAAGTGGAGTCCCAGCCTAGATTTTTATATCCTCCAAATTTCAAATCAGCAATTTGAAAATAGCCACTCCCCTAAGCAAAAAAAGAAAGAAAGGTAGTGGAGGAGTGTAGGAAAGGAGTTGGGGAGGTGTTAGTAGCTTGCAGTGCACAAAAACAACAGTGAAATCTTGCACAGAGGCACATAAAGCGCCACGACAAGACACTCGTTGTGTGTACAATTTTGACACTTCAGGCAGTGTGTTTGGAGTGTGTAGGGGGCATAGAAAGTGTACTTAGTGGGACAGAAACATTAGGGGGCTCACTGGTGTGATTGTCGACACATTGTCGAGCCAGAGGAGTGCTTAACAAACACACACAAGGAGAAGGAAAACACCCTCCTATCAGTTCTGTCAACACTTCTACACGTATACCTACACATACTCCTCACGAGGAAAATAACCAACAATTACACACTCTAACTCTTGTTTGTACTGCCACAAACACGTAACACACACAAACGCTGTTGACACGTCAATACGTGCAACGAGGCAGAAGAAAAACAAACAAACGACACACATACAGAATCCTATTCCTTTGGCATAAAACCTGTTTATACAAACAACACCCATCCCACACCAAAGAAGGTAGCCATCTCTCAAAGGGGTGGTAGGCCAGTCTATTAAGACATAGGCCGGGGGAATTGAGTGTAAATTGAAAACAGGGAGGCTAAAAAGGAATGTGTTTTGGGAACAATTTTTATTTTTGTTCACAAACAACGAAACACACACCCCACATCACACTCAAACACTTCAAACGTGTTGTGTGGTGTCACCAAGGTCAGCAAGGACAAGAGCTCGGATACCGAGCAGCTCCCAAGACATCAACGACAAGTGTGTGAAGAGTCACCAGCACTCGGTACACACACAGGCATACACACTCTCGTAGACACACAGACGAGACACACACCTCACATCACACCCAAGCACTAACAACGTGTGTGTGGTGTCAAATAGGTCACCAAGAACAAAAACTCTGACACCGAGCAACTCACAAGGCATCAGCCGTTATTGTGTGAAGAGTCAGCAGCACTCGGTACACACAAACACATACACACACACGAGAACACTCACAAACACACCCCCCATAACTCAAAAAGGCAAAGCTTCGGTTGGTTTTTGAGTTGGGAAAGGTTCTTTCACAAAAGGACAATAACAGTGACCTATTGGGCTGAGCCCAGAAAGGATCATTGAAAACCTTTTTGAACGATTCTTGATTGTGTACGCACGAGGGTGGAGTAAGGTTGCTAACCGACTTGTTTGTGAAGCACAAGTGTGGTGTACTTTGTCAGGGTGCACACGTACACATCGTCAGGCTTGGCAGAAGGAACAGCAAGGCTTCCCCCGGCAGAGGGGGAGGGTGAGTCCACCAATTCCTTGACTGTTATGTTGATTGCTGTGTTGGGTGTGAGTCGGTTGTCGTGTTGTATAACATCGTGCTTGACACAAGCATTGACAAAACAGTGAACAGAACACACGACAACAAAAGAGAAACACAACAGCACACTTACACAACACGAGAACATACGACTACATCTGCTCGTTTCAACTCTTTAGGCACACTGAACATGGCGTGGATAGGCTCTAAAACGAGATCATCCATCGCTATAAAACTCGACATGTCTGACGAAGCAGACGGTATCGACACGCCCGCCACAGGCGGCGGTTTTACCACTCCCGCAAGGGGAGGATGACGAGAACAGAAGGAACCTGTCCCTCGCTCCCCATGGAGAGGGCCCGACAATAGGTTGGTAATTCCGGCTCGTTCAATTCAAACGAAGGTGGTGCTGGACCGATACCGAGGCCCAGCCGAGGGATGGCCAGGCAACCCTCAAGATGACAAGGAACATGGGACAAACCCAAACGACAACTCGATGCATCTTTTCCCGAATAATATATACGAGGAGGCAACTTGGTACAGGTGTATGTTCAAGGAACCCTCGATACAAGGGGCTATTGGACTAATGCATTTGTTCAATCCGAGCCTTACTGCAAATGGTACCGCTACCATACATCATTTTATGGACCTCTACATGGTTCTAGCAACCGTGCGTGACTCCTTATTAGACGAAGCGTGGCAGATAAACCATCAAAGGTACCCAGCTCTGCTGAATACCTTATTCGTCGAGAAAAAGGATCTGCAACCCTCTCTCACTTTTCCTTTCACACAGGACCCAGATAAAGAACTAGCTACAGACACAAAGTGGCCCAACTCGGCAGGGTTGCTGGTGTTTATCTCGGAGATACAAGCTTGGAATATAGTTTCAGCACGAAACCTGAGTGCTGCGGTTGCAATTTGGAATCTCACCCTCACAGAGCACAAGAGCTGGAAAAAACAGCTTCTCCCCTCTGAGGACGATTCAACAGCAGCTGCCCAAGCCCGGGACACCCTTAACGAGCTTCTTGATACAATCGAACAGCATCATTGGACCTGGGTGAGTATGATGGCAACGAAGTTCAAATACTTCAAGGCCACCATGGTGTTTGAGAATGCTATTAGAGGTGGTAAGGCGGTGGAGAAGAAAATCGCTCCCCATCCGGCAGTAAAGCTCTATTGGTGCAACTTCCTCGCTATGTGCGAGTTAGTAGCACAGACCATCAGTGACATCCTCCGAATTCGCCTAGCGAACGAGGTTCATGTCGCATATGGCAATGATGGCAGAGCAACTGTCGTCCCAGAGGGAACGACATTCGTCTTCTTTCACAAGACGGTAGTTGTTCCGCCCCAGGGAAACCAAGGGGGTGGCGGACACAACCGACCTTCAAACACCACGGAAGAACAAAAGAAGGTGAACGACAAATTGGTCGAAGAGCTCTGACTCGGCTCGACGAGGCCCCAACTTTTGACTATCGCAAGTATAGCCCGCAAGTCAATATTGATTATGGCGAAGGTATTTTGCTTTTGTTGGGCTATAAAAATTTTATTGGGAAAAATTTTACCTTGAGCAAGGTAAAGTTTGGTGGGTCACCGATCGCAACCAAATATTAAGTTAGATGGAAATGTCAAATTGATAAATCATTAAATACCATAAACATTAATTTATTAAAATAAGATAATATTAATATTTATTAATTAAATTGACGGTTATCAGTATTGAAATCCAAGACTAGCCTTAGTTTTGAAATTTTTGGTCAGGAAATTGAGTCGTGCCAGTGTTACAGTGACTGAATATTTAATAATATAACAACTATCTAACGACTTGTAGAATGAGGAATACGCCTTCTACGTTAGGTATTCCACATTCTACAAGTCGTTAGATAGTTGTTATATTATTAAATATTGATTCACTGTAACAGTCGTCACGTTCTTAAATTTTTCTATTAGTTGAATCTGAACAACGATGTTGATAATTATGATAAGACAATTAAAACTAATAAAAATAAATTTCTACATATGTAAGTTCTAGTGGTCGTTAGAGCCCCCATCAAGTTCAAAACAGGTAAACTTTTTCAATATTCAATATTTTGAAGTGCTGTTTGCACAGAATTCAATGTTCTGATTAGGAATGAGTAGTTGCAACTTTTTTTTTCAGTGTATTAAAGGTATTGCTGTGTTCCAGGGTATGTTCTAAATTTTGACAGACTAATTTGCGACCTATGTTTTCCTAGTGTTCATTTTCCATCGTACTCCTCTGCAAAAGCCCTTTGGCAGAATTACTCAACATAACATGTGAATTCATTTGTGCACTTGTGCGTAAAAATGAGTGCAGAGTGCATCATGCAAACAGCATTTTTCAGTTAAAAACACCATACTTGCTATGTCCTGAGATTTGAGCTTTGGAGTCGACAATAAGGATTTCAAGAAGTGAGCTACCTAAGTTTTCTAAAAGGAACACTTGTGTCATGCTTGCTTTTGCTTGAAACGATGTGGTTTGAACACATAGCTGCTTTGGTGCACTTGACCTCCGACATGATTTTGGTGGCGCGGCCCGTGAAATTTCTGTGGCAATATTTGACAAGACCATGCCAATTCCCGGAGAAGAAACCAGAAACATTTCCAAAAAAATTTGACCAGGCAGACCTATCGACATACGTAGCCTTTGAAGTGAAGGCCGCACTAATTTTTTTTTTATTTGACGGTTTTTTCGGGGTCGAGATTGGTAAAAATCATGGCTAGAGAGGGTTTTGTGTTTTTTTTCTGTGTATTTCTCATGCATACTTTCACGTCCCGTGGCCTTGCACAGTCTTTCCATACGCTGTGTCCATGCTGTCTGCAAGATGGTGTGTTGTGAACTTATCTGTAGCATGTGTTGTTCTTTTTTGCAAAAAGCCCTTTCTTGCAACTGTCTTGTATCGCTCATATATGTGTTGTGTGTGCTTTTCTGGGAATGTAATGTGCTGAATCTATTCACAATCACATGGTCTTTGTTTTGCATATGTTCAACTACTGCTCCTTTCTTTGTAACCCTGCTGTTGGTGATCTGTTCTGGGCTGCAGACAGGCTAAAAAAATCATGGTTGAAATCTTTAGAGATTTTTAATTTTTTTCTGCACTTTCTGTACAAAATGCTTTTATTAAATAGTCTCTTTGATTTCCTTCACTTTCTGTACTTGTGCTGGCTTTGTATTTAAATCAAAAAAATTCTGAGTGAGGGCCTTATGCCCTATTTTTGCTGATTTTGGCCAGTTTGTTTGCAGGCTTAAGGTTACCTTTTTGTAAAAACACTTTGTACATTTAATTATAAGCATAGATAGAAAGTTATTATATAAAAATTTATTGAAGAGCATACAGGGAACATATGAAAACTGACTCTGATTTTGGTCATCACAAGCACCATTTTTTGAGGTGGCAAGGTGGCCAGTTTTTTCCGGTGGGGGGTGTGCAAGCGGTGGGCGACGGGAAATCGATTGGTTTGAAGTCAGTTTTTACTATTTTTCAATGATTCTTTCATTAAATTAAATGTTTTTACTTATAGTTTTGAAATGTACAATTTTCATATGGTAAAGTTTAACGGATCTATGTTTATTATGCTAACGACCACTCGCCCATAGGAGAACTTACATATGCAGGGAACATATGAAAACTGATTCTGGTTTTTGGTCATGACAAGCAACCGGTGGCAGGGTGGCCGGTTTTTCCTGGTCAGGTGGCGCAATTATTTTGGAAAAAGTGGTGGTCGACGGGAAATCGATTGGTTTGAAGTCAGTTTTTACTATTTTTCAATGATTCTTTCATTAAATTCAATGTTTTTACTTATAGTTTTGAAATGTACAACGGATCTATGTTATTATGCTAACGACCACTCGCCCTCAGGAGAACTTACATATGTTTTTTCTTATATATATTTTTTTCAAAACTGAGACTAGGAGCGGAATCGTTTTGTCTTGTCGTAGGTCTGGGCACGGTTCAGTGACAGGTATATAAATGGAAGTTAACCGCATGCAAGTTGAAATATGAAAGTCGGTGGCACACGTTTGAAACTTCATGGTTATACAATGTATACATTAATATTGTTTTAATAAAACAAAAGATTTCGCCTCACTGAATTCATATTTTTGAAAAAAAATTAAAAAAAAATTGAATTTCCACTCCGCCGTTACAGCAGTTTTTTGAAAACGATTTTGCAGTCACCGTGGCCTTTCTTTGCTGAGTGGTTCTAACTTGATTGAGTTTAGTTTCTCTCTGTTTTTATATATGTTGTTTTACACCAAAACGCATGTACTTTAATTTATTTAATTCAAAATTAATAATATTAACTCAAATTGCAATTCAAATTCAAATTTAAATTAAAATTTTTCAAGTGTGCGGGTGGCACCAGTTCTGAATGTGAAGCACTAGTAGCTCAGTGATTAATTAACATGGACAGACAAGACAGATCCTATCTAATATTAATATTACTGTTCTTGCTTTTGTTTTCTTTCAAAATGAAACATTTTAACTAAATAAAACAATGCGAATCATTTTTAAAAGCAATTGGTTACCGTTGCAACCGTTACACGTACACTGAGCGAGCAGTTTCCGGTTGGGCTCTAACTTGGTTGAGGTTGGTTCCTTTTCGTTTTTATGTTGTTTTACATCAAAATGGATGCAACCTAATGTAATTTATCAAATTTTAAAATGTCAAGTTCAAATTTCTACACTCAAACTTGACTTGAAATTTTCAAGTTCAAATGTTTTTCCGCCTTTTTTAAGGTTTGGGGGCGGGTCCTGTTTATTGTTTGGGTGTAGTTTTTTGTTGCATGGCTTTGGTTTTTGTGTTAAAGAGAGAATGGGTGTGATCTGTTTGTTGTTGTTGTTGTTGTTCAATTGTTGTTGTTGTTGTTGTTCAATTGTTGTTGTTGTTGTTGTTGTTGCTGTTCAATTGTTGCTGTTCAATTGTTGTTCAATTGTTGCTGTTCAATTGTTGTTCAATTGTTGTTGTTCAATTGTTGTTGGTGTTGCTGCTGCTGTTGTTGTTGTTGTTGTTGTTGTTGTTGTTGTTGTTGTTGTTGTTGTTGTTGTTGTTGTTGTTGTTGCTGTTGTTGTTGTTGTGGTGGTTGTTGTTGTTGTTGTTGTTGTTGGTGGTGGTGGTGGTGATGTTTTTGTTGTTGTTGATGATGATGCTGATGGTGGCGGTGGTGATATCGCTATCATCATTATTATTATTATTATTATTATTATTATTATTATTATTATTATTATTATTATTATTATTATTATTATTATTATTATTATTATTATTATTATTATTATTATTATTATTATTATTATTATTATTATTATTATTATTATTATTATTATTATTATTATTATTATTATTATTATTATTATTATTATTATTATATTATTATTATTATTATTATTATTATTATTATTATTATTATTATTATTATTATTATTATTATTTATTATTATTATTATTATTATTATTATTATTATTATTATTATTATATTATTATTATTATTATTATTATTATTATTATTATTATTATTATTATTATTATTATTATTATTATTATTATTATTATTATTATTATTATTATTATTATTATTATTATTTATTATTATTATTATTATTATTATTATTATTATTATTATTATTATTATTATTATTATTATTATTATTATTATTATTATTATTATTATTATTATTATTATTATTATTATTATTATTATTATTATTATTATCATCAAAATTATCATTATTATCATCAAAATTATTATTATTATCATTAAAATTAGTATTATTATTACAATTATTATTATTATTATTATTATTATTATTATTATTATTATTATTATTATTATTATTATTATTATTATTATTATTATTATTATTATTATTATTATTATTATTATTATTATTATTATTATTATTATTATTATTATTATTATTATTATTATTATTATTATTATTATTATTATTATTATTATTATTATTATTATTATTATTATTATTATTACTATTATTGTGGCACCGCGATAGCCCAGTGGTTAAGGTCTACCATCTGGGACCTGTCGCCAGTTCGCTTCCCGTCGGTACCAGCATTTTCAAATGATATTTTCTTTGAAAGTAGTGGTCTGTCTGGAAGGCTTAGAGCTGCCTTGCGGGGGTGTCAGTAGAGCCTATCGTCAATCTTCGTACTCCCCTCGCGGGTGAGACGATGGAGGCACATGTGCAGAAATGCATTCGCCATTGACTGAGAAGCACTATTACTATTATTATTATTATTATTATTATTATTATTATTATTATTATTATTATTATTATTATTATTATTATTATTATTATTATTATTATTATTATTATTATTATTATTATTATTATTATTATTATTATTATTATTATTATTATTATTATTATTATTATTATTATTATTATTATTATTATTATTATTATTATTATTATTATTATTATTATTATTATTATTATTATTATTATTATTATTATTATTATTATTATTATTATTATTATTATTATTATTATTATTATTATTATTATTATTATTATTATTATTATTATTATTATTATTATTATTATTATTATTATTATTATTATTATTATTATTATTATTATTATTATTATTATTATTATTATTATTATTATTATTATTATTATTATTATTATTATTATTATTCGCCAGTCGAGTCTTTGGAGCGGAGCCGCGTCACCGAACGGCCCCGTGATACTAATGGAGGCACATGTCCGACAGGATCAAAGGCCAATTGACTGATAAGTCTATTATTATTATTATTATTATTATTATTATTATTATTATTATTATTATTATTATTATTATTATTATTATTATTATTATTATTGTGGCACCGCGATAGCCCAGTGTAAGGTCTACCATCTGGGACCTGTCGCCAGTTCGATTCCCGTCGGTGCCAGTATTTTAAAAGGATATTTTCTTTGAAAGTAGTGGTCTGTCTGGAAGGCTTGGAGCTGCCTTGCGGGGGTGTCAGTAGAGCCTATTGTCAAATCTTCGTACTCCCCTCGCGGGTGAGACGATGGAGGCACATGTGCAGAAATGCATTCGCCATTGACTGAGAAGCACTATTATTATTATTATTATTATTATTATTATTATTATTATTATTATTATTATTATGGACACCGTGATAGCCCAGTGGTCAAGTTCTACCATCTGGGCCCTGTCGCCAGTTCGATTCCCGTCGGTGCCACCAGTATTTTCATTGAACATACCGGTCTATTTCTGGACCAGTATTTTCATTAAACATACCGGCCCGTCTGGAAGTGTTGGAACTGCCCTTGCGGGGGTGTCATTAGAGCTTATCGTCAATTCTTCGTACTCCCCTCACGGGTGAGACGATGGAGGCGCATGTGCAGAAATGCATCAGCCATTGACAGAGAAGCACTATTATTATTATTATTATTATTATTATTACTATTACTATTATTACTATTATTACTATTATTACTATTATTATTATTATTATTATTATTATCAAAATTATTAATATTATCAAAATTACTATTATTATTATCAAAATTATTATTATTATTATTATCAATATTATTATTATTATTAGGACACCGTGATAGCCCAGTGGTCAAGTCCTACCATCTGGGCCCTGTCGCCAGTTCGATTCCCGTCGGTGCCACCAGTATTTTCATTGAACATACCGGTCCGTCTGGAAGTGTTGGAACTGCCCTTGCGGGGGTGTCATTAGAGCCTATCGTCAATTCTTCGTACTCCCCTCACGGGTGAGACGATGGAGGTGCATGTGCAAAAATGCATCAGCCATTGACAGAGAAGCACTATTATTATTATTATTATTATTATTATTATTATTATTATTATTATTATTATTATTATTATTATTATTATTATTATTATTATTATTATTATTATTATTATTATTATTATTATTATTATTATTATTATTATTATTGGACACCGTGATAGCCCAGTGGTCAAGTTCTACCATCTGGGCCCTGTCGCCAGTTCGATTCCCGTCGGTGCCACCAGTATTTTCATTGAACATACCGGTCTATTTCTGGACCAGTATTTTCATTGAACATACCGGCCCGTCTGGAAGTGTTGGAACTGCCCTTGCGGGGGTGTCATTAGAGCTTATCGTCAATTCTTCGTACTCCCCTCACGGGTGAGACGATGGAGGCGCATGTGCAGAAATGCATCAGCCATTGACAGAGAAGCACTATTATTATTATTATTATTATTATTATTCGTTAAACTGTGATGCCAACTCAAAACCATTTGGTGGATGATGCTGGGGAGGAGGGTCGTTGGGCGCCTGTCGAAGATCTTAAACTCCGCTATGCCGGTTGATAGCCCGTGGACCCAGCGGATACCAAATTGTTATGGGTGGGGTTTTGAGGTAGTTCTAGCAACCATGCTTGGTGTACGCACTTGCACATGCGGCAACGTTTTGCAAGAGGTTGCTGGGACTGCGGAATAACCTCGGCTTAGTGTAGTCTTGCCCTCAGGAGCTCCATCGGTGACCCCTATAATCAGTCGAGAGACTGACTAGGTGGGGATGGAGCACCTCGAACAAGGGCATGAGCCTCAGCTGCATGAGTATGCCTTAGTGTTGACTGTGATATATTTGAGGGTAACACCTGATAATAAAAACTTAGTCACTCTTGTTTATCAGAGTTCCAGCCCAATGGCCTTACGGCATTTCATGGGCCAAAGACGCTTTTTACTTGATGAGGCCTGCGGCTCAACACGTAGCCGATGACACGCTCTCAGATTTATATCTCATGAGATTCATGGCAGTACCTCACAAACGCCATACGCGATCGAATCGAATTTCGACTGCGGCACAAATAATACAACCAGTCTTATATTTCTGGAGGAGTCTGGATCCAGTGGAAGATCCTAAAGTAAGACAATACCTTCCAGTATATAAAGACGCCAAGAAACTTGAGACATGGGATGATACCATATCTCCCACAGATAAAGATCATACCGCGTGGACCATACAAGCACTACGAGGGGTGCTGGACATTCCTTTTGACTTGGCACAAGGCGCAATCCCTCACAAAATTTGGGACGTCCTCGAACAGTCTACCTTAGACTTAACTTTGGTTGGAGGTCCTGCACCAGGTAAAGGAGTCCGCGCGCGTAAACGGCGTCTATAGTAAGTATTTTTTTCTAGAAGTATTGTGGACCTGATCGATTGCGAACATAGCATTGATCCAATATCGTCCCGACAACCTTACTTAGATATTAAAAGCTACTACAGCATTCATTCTTCTAGAGATTAACAAGACACAGCTGACAAAAAATAGGCATTCTATTCTCTTGCTTCGGCAGAGACAGACGAGACGGCCACGAAACAGCACCGTTACGGGATCGCTATTTGAGTGAGCGATGGTGTTTCCTGGATACGACCCGCATTAGTACCAGAATGTGATCTCATTAAAGACTCTACAGTCTAATCAAGAACTGATATATTTTAATAACATGAACTGCTACACCGGATTCCATCGATCTCTACTTGTATCGGCATATCGCAAGGTTAGGGCGCACTCAACCCAACTTCGGATATAGTCGTCAGACTTGATCACCTGACACTATATTAAATGATACCGATTTATACAAGGGTATGTCTTCACAAAAAGTAAATGTATTTATGGAAACCGACGACCGGTTATTACATATATATGGAAATGGCGACATTACATTATTACTCAACCGTAAAACATTATACTTGGACATACTGCACAAATATCTTATCGACAGAAGAAAGAGGAAGATTTTAATATAGATACTGAATGTGCTAGAGTATATATACGATTGGTACCGGGGCAAGTATCATTGTTGTTTTATAACGGCTAATTCGTGGGTTGATGTATCTTCATACATAACTCTAAACGAATCTTAGTCAGAAAAGAAAACAGTTCAAAGCGTATTATGTCGGACACGAAGTTCCGCCATAAAAAACTGGGAGAGTGTACTGTGGACATCACCTCCCGAATTATCAGGTAAAAAACTTATTTATAGATTTCGTCTGGCCGGACACGTCTGAAATGCCAATTTGATCATGGTCTTTTGGTGGCTTTTTTTCTTTGCGTCACTGAGCTAATATAACGAGACATCATTCTCTTTTTTGAGGACTGTGTTTGGTTATATTACCGACTTACTCTTGAATTGAGCTATCGTTGGGGATAGTACATTTTAAAATACTTATTAATATTTCTGGTACTGGTGGCGGTCAGTTCCTCAAGTTATATATACAATAAAAAATTTAAAAAAAAAATTGAAAAAAAAAAGAATTGAAAAAAAAACGTATAAAAAAAGTTCAACGTATAAAAACGTTTCCAACATATCAAAAAAGTTCAACACAACAAAAAAAAAGTTCTACCTGTAAAAAAAAGTTTGATTTTTCCGGTCGAACTTTTTTTTCCTGTCGAACTTTCTTTTCCTGTTGAAGTTTTTTTCCGGTCGAACTTTTTTTTCTGTTGAAGTTTTTTTCTCCAGTGGATCTAGTAAAAGTGACGTCACTTGAATGTCGCTAGTTATACTACTGAACTTGAAGTATTCAACTCGCCATGGTTTATCTCAGAGTAGATCTATTAGTTTTTGATAGTATTAATACATTACAGTGAGTGCTTAACATATATTAATATAGGATATTTTTAATGACTGCGAATCAAGTTAGCATGAGTCGTAAAGTAGTAGTAATGATACGATCGTTGGCTTTTATTGCGAACGAGTTCTCCACGTTATCACATGAATAAATATTAATAATAAGCATCATTGTCGCTCTATAATGCTATTAATACGGATGCATCACAACACCAGACCAAAACCAAACCAATCGAAAGCGAAAACCAAGCTCTCTACCAGTCAACAGAAACTTATTGGTGAGAACGGAAACGCGAGGTCCCGTGACCCCCTGTCATAATAAGTCACTAACTGAAAAATATGAGAGTTACTAAAGGCATTCAAGAGGCAAAAGAGCCCAGCTTTTGAAGTGATCTCAAACAATATTTTCGATACAAAAATGCAAGCACCATTGGAAAGCTCTTGTCCTGAGCTTTCGAAGGATGGCTTCAGGTACTGTCATGTCACTTCTATTGATGTAGCAGGATGAGGTCAAAGCGGGATAGTTTGCAGCTTGAATAATCGCAGTAATAACTATTGGAAAGTGCCATGACAACTCCCACGTGTTTTATCACGTGTCGCCGATAACAAAAATTGCCACCAGACCGTTCAGGCTGTCATTCTTTGCGCGCAAGCATGACATGATACGTTGAAGAAATGGTCAAAGTTCTCAGGATGCAAACGTTCGCAATATGCTGTCTTCAGGAGTTAGAAGAAGGGAGCTTGCTGCCTGGTGGGTTGATTGCAAGTGGGAAAATTGTCAAAGTGTGATCTCATCGTTCTCATCAATCGTAATGCTATGACAATCATGAAAAACCATAATTTTAAAGCTCAGCGCACGAGCCCATGAACCCTTATCCTGTCATGAGACACTTGTGTCCCTGAATCACAACCGCAAAATCTGCACAATTTTTGCGAAATGTCGACAAATTTTGCGGATTTTGTGGTGTGTGATTTAAAGACACAAATGTGTCTCATGACAGGATAAGGGTTAAATACAAATGACGTCTCAGTCTTGTCGTAACCTTACATATTGATGGAAAAGAATGACTTCAAAGTGAGGTCACTTTGCCAGTTTAGAAGTTCCTAGTTATTACGTGCAATAAGCAATGACTTTAAGCGCTTTGTTCTCAGTCAATACTTGTGTCCAGAGTCTGTAACTTAGCTCACTAGAAAGCTCTTGACGAGAGCTTTCAAACAAAGCCACTGCACAAGCGACAGCAACCAGCCTTGGCTGAGATCGAAGCAATTGAAGTCATTGCTCATTGTAGTTTAAGAACTAGGAACTTCTCAAATTTACTGCCAGCACCGGGTTCGCAGCCGTTCTTATGTTGAAAACTGTGAGTGCTTTCTGACATGCTCTTGCGCAATGACGGTCAACATCGGCTGAGGAGCCAGCGTTTGTAGTGATTGCTCCTTGGAGTGAACACATAAAAGCATTCACCGCCAATTACCTAGGTAATTACCCTTGTTGTGGTTAGCTTCCCGGGGAAATTCCGAAATTCAGGGAATTTCCCCGGGAAGCTAACCACATCAAGGGTAATTACCTAGGTAATTGGCGGTGAATGCTTTTATGTGGAAGAACTAGGAATGTTGGAAAGCTCCTGGCGAGAGCTTGTAAACACGAGCTACTGCACCAGGAATGGCGGTCTGAATTCGCAGAGAAGAAGGGAAAACACTAGAAGTGAATGTGAATAAAAAAACTGGAGGTTCCACGGGCCGCTAGACACCTAGATATGTATATGTATGTGTATATGTATTTGTCAACGTCTATGTGTATGTGTTTGTGTATATGTTTGTGTATGTGTTTGTGTATGTGTTTGTGTATGTGTATGTGTATGTGTATGTGTATGTGTATGTGTATGTGTATGTGTATGTGTCTGTCTCGGTCTAGGTCTAGGTGTATGTCTGTATGTATGTCTACGTCTATGTCAATGTCTGTGTCCATGTCTATGTCTATGTCTATGTCTATGTCTATGTCTGTGTCTACGTCTACGTCTACGTCTATGTCTATGTCTATGTCTATGTCTATGTCTATGTCTATGTCTGTGTCTATGTCTGTGTTTATATCTATCTCTATGTCTGTGTGTCTGTGTCTATGACTATGCCCAATTCATGTCAATGTCATTGTCAATATCAATGTCTATATATATATATATGTATATGTATATATATTTTTATATATGTCTCAGTCCATGTCCATGTCTATGCCCATGCCTACATCTATGATACTAAAAAACGATTTGGAATGATGTCATTATGGAATGATGTAATAATGGAATGATGATGGAATAATGGAATAATGCAATAATGAAATAATGGAATGCCAAAGTTATGATAAGCGTTTGAGATGAAATGATAAAGTAATGAAATGATGGATAATAACAATCTAAATGCATATACCTAATGATGAAGCAATTAAATGATCTACTACTACTACTACTACTACTACTACTACTACTACTACTACTGCTGCTGCTGCTGCTGCTGCTGCTGCTGCTACTACTACTACTACTACTACTACTACTACTACTACTACTACAACTACTACTACTACTACTACTACTACTACTACTACTACTACTACTACTACTACTACTACTACTACTAC
>WBZZ01006059.1:67500-97500 GCA_019918135.1 Paulinella micropora
CAGGACATTGGGGGGAGGTTGAGAGGGAGAGAGAGAGAGAGAGAGAGAAAGCTAAGACTCAAGTCTGCTGTTCGTAAAGCAGATAGTCCATGAGAGTAGATGATACAGAAAATCTCGGCGTGAATTTTTGCAAATTCACAGCCTTCGTTTTCTGTATCGCACCCTCTCCTATTGATAGTTTAAACTTTCAATACTAAGCCTTAAAACAGCAAAATAAAAAAATCAAAATTTTCAATCAACACTAAGAAGCAAAATGAAGAAATCTCTATTTCTCTTAATTTTGCTTTTAAATAAAAGCAAGAAAAAAGTTTTTAAAAAATTTTCATGTTTTTAAATAAAAACGAAATAAATACAAAACAACAAAAACAACCAAATAGCCTTATACAGCACACTACAAGAAAACATATATGTATAATAAAAGAAAAAATTTTCGTCTTGATATAAATGGACATTAATCACCACATTAGAAAACAGAGAAACGAATACTTAAAAGAAAGGAGGAAAAATAAATATACATGTGTCTGTGGTAAAACGATAGGAATATATAGTAAATACACACACGAAAAAAGTCAAACACATAGAGACTTTTTCGCTGAGAAAGAAGAAATTATGTTAGGAGGACATAAATTCACTCTATAACATATAGAAACGACGACATAGAAAGATATTATACAAATAAAATGTAAAACCATTTAAATAAATAAATATTATTACTTATATAATATATAATATGTCTTCTTTAATGATACAAGCGGACAAGGAAATGAAAGAACTATACAACTTACATTTTCCAGAAGCATTAGCGGACGATAGAAGGATTAAGAAATACACAAAAAGAGAAGTGCTTCAGAGATATAGTAAGGCATTCAAGTTTTGGATGGAACAAAGGAACAAACTATTAGAAGAACCTTCAACTACACTGAATATACATAAATTGCAAATTTGTGAAGAACACTCACACAACTTAAATTGCGGGCTATGATATTATTGAATAAAAATAAAATGTAAAACCATTTAAATAAATAAATATTATTACTAATAATATATACAATGGGCAGACATAAAAAATATCTCACACCAGAGAACAAAAGAAAGGCTAACAATGAAAAAGCAACTACTTATTATTATAAGCACCGCGAAGAAGTAAATATGAGAAGAAAGGAAAAACTGAAAGAACGAAACAGGAAACTCAAAGAATATGATGAAATGAAAGCAAGAGAGAAATCCAAAATGAAGAAAATACTTTTTTCCATAAATGTAAAACAATTTCCATTTAAATATAAGATTTTATTTATATATATAATATCGGTAAAACAATTTAATTTATTTCAATATTTTTATATCCGCACTAATGTAAAAGTAAAATATGCCACCACCCTTACCAACAACAACAAGACCAGATAAAAATGTAATTCAAGTGTTGAAGACTAAGAGGAATTTAAGGGAAACAAAGAACCGTGAGACTAAGCAGAGGGAATATAAACTCGTTGAACAAAGACCAATAAAAAACAAAGGTATAAATGGCTATACATACCCTTCTAAAGACCTTGACATTAACTTCTATGATATGGATGCGATTGAAATATTAATTATGAGAGCAGTGAAGGATGCTAAAAATAGAGGTCTGACAAACGAAGCAAGTCTTCATGTCAAGTTTGGTTATATAACGGATGTTGATGATAGTAAGTTTTATAAATGGAAAACTTTCAATTCCGTTAAGTTAAAAGACATTGATGAGTTGTTTCGTGATATATATCTATACAACGAACAAAATCTTGAAGCCAGTGCGAATGGATATGAAAGAATTATTCAACATATGACTATTCAAATTATTCAAGAAGTTGGAGGCGGTTGTAATCTCTCAGGGAGTGATAAGAAACATAAAACAGATGAATGAATTCATATCAATCCAAGGAGTAAGGATAATAATTGTTTCTTCTATTTTGTTAAGGATATATTAAATTTACCTTTGAAAAGAAAATCAAAACTTAATAAAAAAGTATGTAATGATATTAGGCAAGAATTCAAACTTGAGCCTAATACTCCGATACCTTTATCAGTCGGATTTGAAATCTTAAAAAAATATTGTATTGAAGGTAAGTATTTTGAATTAACTGATACAACAAGCAAACAGATATTCAAAAACTTTGAAGACCCTTTAATAACCGCAGATGTGCTTTGTTATCTACTCAAAGGACATTATATAAGTTTCATAAAAAGAAACAAAAATAAGTGTCCAGATTGCTTTTCAACTTATTTTAATAAGCACACTTGTAATAATAAAAGAGTTTCATATGCAAAGGCTAAATTAAGAGGAAAAGAAAATCAGGTAAGGTCTTTACTTACTAGATTTGAATAGGCTAAGTATAATAATCAAGATGAAGTATTTCATTATGACTTAGAGACTTTTACAAATGAATACGAATTACACACACCATACATAGCAGGCTATACCATTTCGGATATCGGCTTTAAATATGTAGCAGGCGATGAATGTATTCCTAAATTACTTGATATAATTTTCAAATATGCGGAGGAGTTAGCAGAAAGGAAACCAAAAGCAACATATGTTAATGCTTTTAATGGGAGTAAGTTTGACCACTACTACTTTCAAAAAGAATTTATCAAAAGAAAGTTAAAAGCAAATACCTTAATGAATAATGATGCTATTATCTCTTTAGAATATAAAAATATCAAATTCTGGGATTTATGTAAGCACACTGAGGGAAGTCTAAAAAAGAACCTTGAAACACTGGTGTCTATGTGCCTATGCCTGGATGCCATGTGGCAACAGTAAATACAGGACTTCCGGAGCTGAAAAAAATAATAAAATAAAAAAAATTATTAATAATATTAATACATATTATCTTTTAACTATGTAAAAAAAGAATAATTTATTAAAAAAAGTGTTGGAGGCGGCTGCATCAATTTCTGGAGAACACCGGCCCCTAGTCTGAAAAGCACTGGTTGCCGCGTGGCAACAAACAAGTAGGCTACTTCAAGGCCTCGAAAATCAAGTCCGCTGCTTTTTTTTTTTTGCTGGTTTGCCGTTTTGTTTATGCCAGGCATGACACGTTCTGCCTTCACCGCTACACAGGGGCATGTCGGGGCCACAGGTGCCACAGTAATAGCTCGTGTAAGACGACTTGCTGACAGAAGAGGCATACAAACAAACACGACACCTACGCCTTTTGGGCCTCTCTATGCTATCATTATATGCTCTACCTGCCTCCTGTTTCTTTTTTGCTTTGTCCGACATGATTACTAGGGGGTACCTACGAAGTTCCATGCATTTTGGGATGATAGGTTGGGCAGGGGCATGGGGGTCAGAAGCGAGGGCATTGGGGGGTTGGGAATCAGGGGGTGCACCTTGCCTGAGGAGGGCTGCAGCAAGCACAGATTTGAAATACCCCGGCCCGTTGTCGCCCTTCGTCATGTTGAGGTTGGCCAAGGACGACTGGCTAAAAAAACAATAATGTTTGTAAGCGTTGGTGATAATGAAGTCCATCAAAATCATAAAATCGACCTTCTTCCAGTCATTCAAAATAAAAGACAAATTGAGAGAGTTTGACCCGTGGCGCGCGGAATTAAACATATCAACCGCATTAAAAGCAGAATAATAAAGGGCCACAGCCTCGCACCTGGGGACACGGGGCACAGACTGACTAAAACGAGCATTACGAGGCTTTCCAGGCAAGGTAGTGGAGCAGGTAGCAATAATTTGCTGCTGGTTGTGGTCGTTTTGGTTGACTGCCAATAGCTTCACCCCCTCCTTTTCGCATGTTGCAGAAGCTAAATCGCCCTTCCCCCCCCCCCCCCTTCTACTGTGTAGAAGCCGCACAGGAAAGCCCACATGAGCAGTCTTCACCATTCCAACAAAATCGACCCCCCTTTTCTTCATCTCGACTGCTGTTTTGCAAGAAGCGAACCAAGAATCGCCGATGAAAATGCGACCTGTTCCCCACCACGGCTTGGATAAACGAAGGGTAGTAACCGTCGTGACTCCAAACTCTTTGGCGAACTCCTTGTGTTTATCTCTGTCCTTACCCTCCACCATTTCCATGGCGATACAGACCCCCGTTTCGACATCGCACGCTGTATGATATTCCCTTCCAACAGGGATTGGCTTACGGGGGACACACATTTGGCCAGGCATACCTTCCCCTGTATATTGACCCATGCTCTCATCGATAGTAATTACCCCCCCCAGGAACGATTGCAGCCCTTGCCTTGGCGTCAACAGCTTCAGCGAATGCTCGAATTGGCAAAAAAGGATCATCATCAGTTGCAGGGGGGCCAGTACGTAGACATTTCAAAATGGTGTCGAAGCGATTCAGCGCCATATACTCACCAAAACCATCTCCTGGCAAGCCATCCGTCCCCTCACCCTCCTTGGGGGCCCAGTGCGACCTTCTTCGACCCCTGTCTGCAATGGAAATGCGTACCAGCAGCCCCACCTCAGTGGACAATGCTTTTGCTAAACCATTATTTTGTTGTTTTGCAAGCTCCTGGTTGGTGAGCTGAAGGATGGATGTTAAAGCCGACATGGGGAAAAAATGAAGAAAGTGTCTACAAACCGGAAAAACAAAAAAATAAAATAAAAAATTTTTGGCAATCACGCAAAATTTTGCACGAAAGCGGACACCATGATGACAAAAAAAAACAAACAAAACAAAGGGAGTTGAAAATAATTTTCATTACATTATTTCTCTGCAACGACATAACAATATTCAAAAAAAAAACCAGACACATGTAAAAAAAGTGTATGGGGTATGGATGCAAACTGGAATAAGAAAAACAAAACGAAATGGCAAAGAAAGAGGAGGGGGGACGCGAGGGGGCAGATGTCAAACTTCTCTTCCATCGTAGACTTTGCCTTGTGGCGAGGACGATCTGCTCCCCAGTCCACTGCCTGGGGACCCACTTTCCAGTCAAAGCCCTTCCCCAACACATTTTGTTTCTCCTCCTCCACTTGCTGGGCTGTATAGGTGCTGGGGTTAAGAAAGGGAACAGCCTCATCCTCACCTCCCTCCTCCTCCTCCTCTTTTTCCTCACCCGCCTCATCCAGATTCTGTTGCTGTTTTTGTTCCTCCTCCTGTTCCTCCTGTTTTTCTTCTTCATCCTCCGAAACCTCCATCTCCACCTCTTTCTCCTCTGCATTCATGAACTTCAAACTCGACCCTGCCTGCCCAGGCTCTGGCTTCAAATGCTTCTTGAAGAAGTAATAATCCTTGCCATCAAAACGCAGCGTGGTTAAAGCTTTTTAGTTTTTTGTTTCTTTTTCTGTCAACACCCCCAAAGCCACAATGTCCTTAAAGGTGGGATCGCCAAATTTCTTTTTTGCCCAAGCCCTCCCCAAGCGCACAACAGGGACTGAAAGGGTGTCTCCCACCTCCATCTTTTCCAAAAAAAAATCGTTATGTGGTGAATTTACGTGGAAAAAGTGCACTGGGAGGGGTCACCCTTCAATAGAAAAAAAAAAACTTCAACTAAAAGTTTGGTCGAGAAATTTTACGACGCGCTTGTTAGGGACTTTTCCAACAGTTTTCTAGCGTTTTATTCATGAAAACAGCCACGGTTTAGTCGTGAGAATTTTTTAAAAATTAGTACTGAAAAATTGTTGCCACATGGCAACAAATGTTGCCACATGGCAACGCCAGGCACATAGACACTGGGATGTAATGTGTTAAAAGGTGACTTTGACCACGACAATGCGAAACGATGGGAAGAGATGGGCGACAAAACAAAAAACGAATGTTTAACATACTTAGAAAAAGATGTTATGGGACTAAAGGAACTACATAACACACTAAACAAACAAACATATGAAGAACACAAAATTAATGTAACCGCTTTTATCTCTACTTCGTCTCTTACATTCAATTTATGGAAAAAAAAAAGATAGATGGTAAATATATTATTCAACTACCAAATTTAAAACAAGAAAAAGATTTTAGAAGGGCAGTATATGGTGCTAGAACTTATCCAAGTAAACGACGATTTATTTCAGAGCAATATCAAAAATACATAAATGGGGATATTGGGTTTGATGAGGTTGTAGATTATCTTATTGATGCTGATGTTGTAAGTCTTTACCCAACGGCGATGCTTGAACTATTTATGACTGGCGAAATAAAGGAATGTGAAGGAGAAATGAAAGGCAAACTCGGGATATATAATGTTGATTACATATCTCCAAAAAATATATTACATCCACGGGTTCCGTATAGAGATAGTAAGGGGTGTTTAAAGTGGGAGTTAAGAGATATGAAAGACCAATGGCTAACTTCAATAGATATTGAAGATATGATTGAACTAGGCTACCAAGTCAAAATCAATCGTGGATATTACACCGAAGAAGCCGAACCAGTATTTAAAGAATATATTTCGGACTTATTCAAGAAAAAACAAAATTCAAAGAAAGGCACACCGCAGTATTTATTAGCAAAGTTATTTATGAATGCTTTATATGGAAAGACCATTCAAAGACTAATTAATTCTGTAAGTAAATACATAACAAAAAATCACGAGTATTGGAAATTCTGGGCTAAACATGTGATAACTGATATTGAAAAGTTTGAAGAGGCTAATGGTGAATTATGGTTAATCAGTGGTATTCCAAGAGATGAGTAAGAAAAAGAAGAAAAAATGACAAAACCCACTCACTACGGCGCATTTATCCTAGCATACAGCAGACGAATTATGTATAAGTATATGACCGAAGCCAACCCAGACAACGACCCCGACCGAGATTTTTATTATACAGACACAGACAGCATTCAAAGCCATGTAAGAAACATTGAACGAATTAAAAGATTAGAGATAAAACAATCGGCGGAATGGATGATGACCTTGGAACAGATTGTAAAATAATAAGAGGAATATGGGTAGCACCAAAATTATATATGTTGGAGTATGTAAAGAAAGGTGAAGAAAAAGGTAAAATTCATTTCCACTTTAGAGGTAAAGGTTTGGACTTGAAAAAATTAAATTCATCCGCTTATGAATTAATGGATAAGGGCGAAAGTTTAACTAATACCAGAGACTTTATAATGAAGAAAATACATACTAGCAGAAACAGCAAACAACAACATATTGAACACTTTAGCATAAAACACCAGAAGAATGTTGTAAAAGTAGTTAATAAAACAAGATGGTGTGGTCGTGAGTTTATCAACGAAAATGATAGTATCCCTTACGGCTTCGCGTCCGCTCTTAAAATTTAATAATAATCAATTAATTAATTTTTTCCATAAAATTTTTTACCACTCTATATAGACCAATGACCACCCTCACCAGATTATGTGAGAAGTTTGAGAAACTCTCTATTGAAAATAAAAAAGAAACATTTTCTATTACCGATGTTAAAAAGATAATTACTGACGAAATCCAAATGATTGAAAATGCACGGGCAGGCAAGCCAAGGGATATTTTTCCATTCGGTAAGTATAAAGGTAAGAAAATTCAAGATGTTGCTACCATTGACAAACCATATCTAGAATAGGTTATGAAACAGCCGTGGTTTGAGAAATTTACAGACATTAAAAGTGAAGTAAAAAAATATATTTGATATTTTTGCTAAAAGATTTTTTTAATATTTATATATATATCATGTCAGACCTGTCAACCAAACAGGACTACTTGAATGAAATTGAAAAATGGAACCTTGATGGTTCTATTAAAAAGCCCACGATTAAATGGACTAAGCCAGACATTGTTTCTTTCTATGAACAATACAAGCCGAGAGACTCCAACGAAGTTGAAGTTGCGACCTTCGGTCAGCATGACAATGTGAAAGTAGTTATTCCATTGGAGGCTACACTAGCAAAAATTATAATGGAGGAATCAAGCACTCCTTTTAAGGCGACTGATTTAAAAGAGACTGGAATTACCGAAATCAAGGCTAATGTTGGCGAAGAAATAGCGAATGCTACATGTACAGAAGAAGGATGTATATTAAATAAAGCACCTTGTAAAGAGTGTAAGAAAAAAAATGTGTTATCAGTTTCAATTGACGATGATAGATTTTGCGATGTAGCATATGTACTTTCATTTCTATAAAAAAATGAAGAAATGAATGAAGTTAGAAAAAATAATTTTATCAAGTATTTCAAAAAGTGATATTTGAAAATCCACGCTTCCATTTTCGTTTTTTTTTTGCTTTCATGGGTCTTCTAACCAAGTAAAAGCATACTGAATACTTATAGTCTGATTTGTAGTAGCCTGTGCTGTTATAGTTAGCCTTTCGCTTGGCAACATATCATCTAAATCAATGTCGGAGGAACTCGTTGACGAGATGGAGGCTATGGGATTTGAGCCCAACGAGGATCGCGACGAAGTTGAGGCGGAAGCAGAAGCAAAAGCCGTGGTGCCATTGCCTTCGCCATCGCCATCGCCATCGCCTTCGTCAGCAGATGGAAAGGAAGTCGCTCCTCGGTGGGCAAACTTCGGCGACCTTTCCCCACGAGTGGTTTTTACCACTTCGGGAAGATTTGTGGAGATGTCAAAGGCTTTTGTAAAAGCCTCGAAGTCTATTAAATTGTTCGCCAGCAAATCCTCTTTATCGCGAAGACCCCAATTGTTTTTATGCAAAAGCAAAGTATGACACCAGCATAAAAAACCCATCATACAAGTACTATTTTTTGGTATCAAAGGGGAGTGGGGCGCAGGAGGAGTTGTTGATTTACAACAGCCTCACCGCCTTGGCGAAGTTGAACCATGAAGCATCTCAAGTCAATTGGATTGTAAAAATTCGTTAACTAAATTGTTTCTTTGATATTATTTTTGACTTAGAAAAAAATAGACTTGTCTTAGATACACTAAGATGTGGAGCGAAGATGACAAGAAGTTTGTTAGGCAGTTAAGAGTTGCTACTACTGAAAATAAAATTTATGAAGTCGTGTCCAACTTCTACGATAGTGAGTTAAAACCAAGTATCGCCTTTCATAATGCTATTATATCGCTATTTAGCACACCAACGAGTGATGAAGAGGTGCTTGAGGCACTAAAAGTTATATCTCCGAAATATGCTATCGTGTATCCAAATTTGAATACTAGAAGACAAAGACTTTCTGAGGTGAGAAAAAAAGCAATAGAGCCTTACCAAAGTGAAAAAGTATATGAAATGAGCAAACTTGATAAGTATTTTAATCTGAATGAAGACGAGCGGATTGATATCGTTGAGGGGTATAAGAAAGATGTCAAAGCCAAAAATGAACAAAAAATACAGATTGATGTCTGCGATGTAATGGCCAAAATGAATGATATGATATTAAGTAATGACCCTTATCTTAAACTACTTGCTTTGATGATAGCAATTGGAGCAAGGCCTGTGGAAATATTCGACAAAAACACATATGAATTGATACCAGATAAGCCTTCTTGGTTGCGAGTGAATAACTTAGCGAAAAAGAGGGAATGACAAAAAAGAATTGGACTGAGAGGCATGTTTTCCTTTTACTCCTGAATTCGTAATAGAAAAAGTAAATTCAATACGGAACCATTTCAAAAAGAAAAAAGCAGTTATCATCAACAGCGAAGGGGTGCTTGATAAACAAAGAATAATGAACTAAACAAAAGAATTATTAAAATCTTCCCTTGGCTATCGGAATACACTCAAAAAAGCAGTATGTTGCGAAAACTATATGCTAGTTTGTCGTATAGTAATTTTGCCAATCCGAAAGTAGAGAATTTTAATACGTGGGTAAGCAATGTGCTTGGACACGGCGATTGACTGACTTCATTTAGTTATTCGTGGGTGAATGTGTTAGATCCAGAAGAAATAAAGGCAGAAGGGATTAAAACAGAATTAGAGGAGTTGAGACGCAAAATAGATTTATGTCTGAATTTAAATAATATTAATGAAATTGAAAGCGAAAATGACACGGCAGAAAGCAAATACAAACCGCTAGGAAAAAAAGCAAGCAGAGCAGATAAAAACGAATTACTTGAGCGAATATGGAATGATTATGGTGGAAAGATAACGAATACTAAACTGCGACAATTAAGCAAGATTGGAGCCGTTATTGTCAATAAGTTTGTCAAAGAGAAAAAAGAAGTGCCACAAGAAGAACAATCAGCAGAACCAAAAGCACCAGTGCGACGGAGTGCGCGATTACTTAAAAAGAAGTCTAATACTTAACAACGATTAAAGGCGGCTGCCCATATCTTGCTCTAATATTAGACTCTCGTCTGTAGCATTTAATGGACCAGATTTTGAAAAACTCAATACTATCCACACCATAAAAATTACCTGCTATAATAGGAGGATGCGACTGGCATGTGCGAGACAAGCCACATATATTACAAAATTCTTTTTTATAATGCGGCTGGGGCATTTCTGAATAAACAAATGTTTTTATGTGTCCAACTATATCGCTCGGCAATTCGCGTATTATTATTGACATGTTTTATATAATATAAAATATAAAATATAAAATGAACCTTTTTGGTCAAAGCATCGTCATCAACTACATCGTCGTCGTCTTCTTTATCTATTGATAGCATAAAAGACGCATTACCAACAACCGCCTTCGGAGAATTGCGAACGGCAACTTTGTCGCCAGTATTACAAAATGTATTTACATATGGTATTAATACGCGGTTTTTTGACAAAACAGAAACAAAAGGCGGGGTGGTATCAACTGCTAATTCAATGGCGGTTTTAACCACATCAGCCTCAGGTAATTCAACCGCACAGATTACAACTATTGAACGGGCAAAATATAGAAGTGGTATGCGTTTGGTTGCTAGATTTTCCGCATTGTTTCCATCATCTATCGCCGCAGAGACTTTCAATTGCGATATTGGCATAGGCACACCAGCAGAAAATTTATGTTTTAGACAATCAAACTTGGGAATGTCTGTTGTAAGAACGGCGGGAAGCGTAAAAAATGTAGTAAAACAATATGTTTGGAATGTTGATAAATGTAATAGTACTGGAAACTTCCCCACGATTGATTTTACTAAATTAAATGTGTTTGAAATAGTTGTTCAATATCTGGGTGGCGGTCAGATTACATTCAAAGTTGAAAACCCGCGAACTGGACGAATGGAAGTAATCCACGCAATATAATACGCGAACACTGCTACCACTCCATCATTGGATCAGGCGGCGTTTGCTATTCATGCGAAAGCATATTCATCAAGCCTTCAATCCGTTGTAATGAAAACGGCGAGCATGTTTTTGGCAGTTGAAGGGAATATTGATCGGACTATCGCTATAACTAATTCGTATGACAATGTCAAAACTATAGGAGCAACTGAAAATGCCATATTTACCATTAGAAACCGCGCCACATTCAACAGCAAAACGAATTACAACATAATCTACTTTGAGATTTATGCATAAGTAATTCTGATACCAAAACATGTATCGCGAGAATTATTCTTAATACCACATTGGGAGGAACACCTTCTTATTCAAATTACGATACAAACACATCGCTAGCAGAAGTTGATACGTCAGGAACTACAAGAACGGGCGGAAGTGTGATATTCACATATGTGTTGTCTGGTGGTTCATCAATATACATTGATTTGTCTCAATATAACATCAAAATAGGATCAAGTAAAACATTTACCATATCCGCACAAAATACAAGCGGTGGAACGGCGAGTATTTACGCTTCATTAAACTGGATTGAAGACCAAATTTAAACAAAAAAAATACTTTATTTATACAAAATGCATAAATTGCATTAATCATCAATTTTGTTTTCTATCTCTATTGATATTTTTTTTATTTATTCAAAATCCTTGTCCTTTGTTAATTCTTCGGTTAGTTGTGTGTGATTTTTCTTCAAGTATCTGTAAAAACTGGTCAATATTGACACCGCAGGGAATTAGATGTTTATGTTATTGTTGTCGTCGTAAGTTGATGTTTTTTATCAGAATGAATAGTATATCTAGATTTTGTATAAATGTAATTGTATTTATAGTATTTTCTTTTTTGATAAGCATGATACACCTTGAGGAGAATACTAACCTCAAAGTTCAATGGTACCTCGAGCACATCGCCGTTCGAATTTCTAATGACGATATCAATAGACCTTAAATTTTTTGTTGTATTAAATGGCACATAATCGGCAACATCGTTTGACGATTCAAAGTAGCACTAGACTCCATAGTGCTTATCTAAATTGGCTTTACCGACTACGGAGAAATTACCATTTGCTTCAACTAATCCAGATTGATTTAAAGCACGACTATGAATATAAACGGCCGTTTCACCAATTAGATTGACTATGGATTGCATTGTACTACTCGCCGCCGCCGAAATATCGGCAGTTAGTCCTATCTTGTCTCTAATCGTGCTATTATCGTAATCAAAAGTATACGTATCACCAGTGAATGCGAAATTCAATTTATTAACGGAGTTCAAAGTTATAACTACGGAGTCGGGGGTAATTGCTGAATTGACTGCAGTTTGGAGGGCGGTAATAAATGTGTCAATGGTGTATTGATTTTCTGTTACGATTGCAGTTTTTGTAGTCGATCCAGTTGTTTTAATCAATGTGAGAGTGTTGGCATAACTCGGTATATTTGGGAAAACGTTTGGAATGGAGATACTTTTAACGACATAAGCACTGATTATATCAATATTGCGACCAGTTGCTGGTAGATCAACGACGAAACTGCCATTGTGAGTAGAAGCGGATTTTGATTCTGTTTTGTCGCTTGAGGACACACGAAGGAGGAAATTTTTGCGGGTGCGCTTCATAGATTAGAGATCGTAAATGACATTGCTATATTATAAGATATATTATTCTAATTTTTAATTTTTTTTATTGTTTTACAACACATCTACTGGGATAGATAGACGCGACTTTGACATATTTCAACCAAGCGGTGATGGCGCGATCTGTGTTATAATCGGCCGCATAACGAAGAGTGACTTCCGCGGTTCGCGAGTTATTAACTGCGAGACCAGACGCTCCAATGTGTGGCGATGTCTGGATAATGATAGCAAATCCTGAGTTGGATGTAAGTCCTGTTTTATCTGAAGTAGAATAATACTTGCGGAAGTTTTCAAGAGAAACAGACGAAGACATGTAAGCATCGCGAATACCCATAGTCGCTTGAAGATTGTTAATATACAATTTGGCACATCCTCGTTGAACGGCGGCCAGAGTATCGGTGCTTCCTCCGAGTTCCATCTTTGTTGTGGAGCATACCAATCACCAATACGGCATACTGCTTATAAGGCATTTGAGCAGTTCCAAGGTTATCAATACCAGCATTGTCAGCGAGCACATTTTGAGTAACGATATACAAGCACTGAGCACGAGCAACGGCCTTATTCACTTGAAGATTAAAATCATCAGACGTGCCTGGATTTGCCTTTTGATTGTAATATGTTTCATAAGTGTATGGGAGACCATCCTTGCTTCCCATCTGTTCCAAAATATTTCTCTGGACGGCGGGAGCAAGAGAGAATGTCTCCAGCATTACAACTGGATTTGATACGGTGAAAGTCAAAGCGGAACCATCAAACCCAGCAGAAACCTTACCATCAGTGCTTCCAATAATGGCAAATGCTTCCTGTGGCGGTGCAAATATCAAACGAAGCCTCATACCACTAATTAGAGAGGGAGGAATGAGAGTTCTTCATTAAACACCCCCGAGAAGTAATGGAGAGGAATACAAACTTTTAAGTATTGACCAGTACCAACGACTGTAGGAGTATTAATAGCAAAATCAACAACTGAATTGTCGGTAATATTAGCATTAACTTCCACATTCTCTCGTTGTCCCGCCATCTGTGCCTGTCGGCGATAATCAAAAGGATAATGCCACGGGAGAGTATTTCGCACCAGTTTATTCAAATCTTCAATTTGTTCAAGTTCGCTTCCATCCTTACTTTCCAACAAAAATCTTTCAAAAATAGCGGTTGCAGGAGTGTTTTGAAAACCGATCGCGCAGTTATTCCCTGCGGTCGTAGCCAACCCGTCGGCCTTGCCATCAAACGACAAATAGCAATTCTTTCCATAAACAAAATCAGTGCTTGCCTGCAGTGTAAAAATCATTTCAGTCCCCGACGAACTAGTGTAAGTCTGCTGGTCGGAGAAGTTCTTCTTAAAGATGCTCCCCTGCTCATTGAGAGCAAGATTTGCTGGCAACTCATACTTGAGGTTGTTGAGTGACATCAACTCCTCAGTGTTCTTCATGTCCTTGGTTTCACTCATGTTGGAAATACGATCGCTTATATTATTGAAAAAAAATAATTATTTTCAAAAATTAATCAATTTATTCATCTGATACAAACGCATTTTTTATTTGTCTCACATCGTCGCGTATTGTGCTTAAAGTAGTGTCTGAGGCTCTTCCGCTGTCAAGTTGATACTCCCTAGAGGTAGCATTCTTCACTGCTTTTTGTAAGAATTTCAAACTAGACACGGCAGTATCTAGATCAACAACACCCGATGTTCCCTTATCGCTAATATCTGGCAGTAGATTTTGTAAATTATAAGTATCAACGGGATACAAATTTGAACATTCCGTGATGTCTTGATTTACGAGAGGAGCACCCTTACTAGACCATAGTTCAAAATGATTTAATGACATGGCATCACTCACAGGTCTGTTTGCTTCATTGAGTTTGTTAATAAACTCGTTGCACAATTTATTGGCGGCACGTGTGTTTTTAATCATTATATATTATTTATCCGATTTTGTTCTTCTTCATAAAATTAATTAAATGCATAAGGTCTTGGTAAGTTTGAGAATTGAATGTTTGCTTGTCAAGTTCTTCAAACTCCGCGTCCGTTAGTCCTTCTGATTGTGTTTCCACTGGTGGTGCGGCGGGAGTTGTTTCTATCGGTAAAGCATTTGGGGGCGGTGCCGTATTTGATACTGGATTTGGCTGTAAATCGGGTGTTTCTGGTGTTTTGGCTGTAAATCGGGTGTCTCTGATTTGAATTACTGACATATATTCTGGTGAGCCTTTCTTTGGGGTAAACATTCCTTGAATTCCATTCTGCTGGCGATAAATGGAAACCGCCTGCATGTATGGTGTGGTAAATAACTTGCTCATTGATATATAAATAACATTACTTTTTTAAGTGCAAAATAGTATCAAAATTTTTTCTAAATACTTGTCGCTTATCGGCAACCCTATTATTAATAAATAAATGAATAAGGGTCTGCTGTTGCATGTCTAATCAACAGATCCATTTCCTTATCATTTAAATACTGGCTTTCGTGTTCCGCCTTTATTCGTTCAATCTCTGATCGCTTTACACCCGAAAATATAGCAATATAATGAGCATTAATTCGTACATTCCGCGGAGCAATATAATCTGCATGTATAATATAACAATATAATGAGCAATATAATCTGCATGTATAATTGAGTAGTGACATCATCACATATTATTAATATCTTTGGTGCTTTTTCATATCCCTTCGCCTCTATCTTGCTTTTTTGTTCGTCCAAGATTTTTCGTAATAATTCTGGCCTATCTTCTCTTAAAATGTGATCGTCTTTCAGTTTCAAAATGTCCGTGAGCATCTTAAAAGGAGATAAACAAAACATATAAATTTCGTCCCACCAACCCTTAAGCATGTGCTTATACCTAGCACATTAGCAACCATAACCGATTTCCCACTCCCAGTTGCCCCGCATATAATAAACAATCCCATTCCAGGAAGAATATTACCCTTTTGTATCGGCTTCTCTTTAACACTATCACGTTCAGATTCAATTGCTTCAATTTTTAGTCCCTTTTTAAACTTCTGTTCCTTTTTTGGTAATTCAGTTATAACGGGTCGGCTAACTTGAAACTCATGTTCGTGTAATTGTTCAATTTTGCTTCCTTCTAGTGCCGTTCGCAAAAGTGTTTTTCTTGGTAATCTATTTGGTCTAAGTCCGCGCTTCATTTGTTATATTTAAGCATTAATAAAATGGTTTTGATTATGTCTGTAATTATCGTATTCAATACCCCACGGCATAGGAGGATGAGCATAATTGTGGAAGAATGGAAAATACGGGTCAAAAGAATAGTCAGAGGGCGGGTTGATTAGCGGTTTAAAATCTTTCTTTTCCGCCCTTGTTTGTATTTGAGGTGGAATTTCCGCTTTGAAGTTTTTAACCAACCGAGATCTAACGGATGGCATGCGGACTTTGTCAGAGGCTCGTTTTTTCATAACCGCCCTGTTATAGCGGTTCATAATCATGTTGTTGTTGGTGTTGCCAAATTGAGTATTGTCATAAAGTTCATACATTGGCGCATCTAGCACACGATCCTGCCGTTCCTTATTTCCTTTAAGCAGTATGTTGGTTTTATTAGTTCCGATACCCCCATGCTGGTCAGATGGTGTTAATGAAACGAAACAGATTTGAAAGTTCCTTTTTTTCTTCTGCGGGCGATTTTCCCATAAGTTTATCAACAAAATCATCAATGGATCGCATGGAATCAACAAGTGCCTGGTTTGGTGTTGTGGAAGGATCGGTGTCTGGATTTTCTTTATACTCTTTCAATGTAGCATCATCAACTATGGCTTTTTTCTCATAAAAAGGTAATCCTGCCTTAGTTCCGCTTTTTATACACTCCTGTTTGGACTACATCATTCTCGGGCGCTTTCACGTCCGCGGGGGCTTCACTATCAGCTTGAGGTGGGGCAGGCACAAGTCCTTTACCATCAGCTTGAGGTGGTGCTGGTGCTGGTGCGGGTTCGGGTTCGGGTGCGGGCGCGGGTGCGGGTGCGGGTGCTTTACTATCACCTTGAGGTGGTGGTAATTGTATTTTTTTTACTAATGGTAGTGTGACCTTTTTCATTTCGTTAAAGAGAGTTTTTCCTTTTTTCGCATCATTAGATGAATAAGCAAGTATCGCTTTATTGTACAAGTCTCTAACTTTACTAATTTCTCCTTCATCTTTTATTTCAGCTTTGTATTTATGGTACTCTGATTTTAACTCTGTAATACCCTGTCTCGCTAGTTTTCTTTCTTTTGGATCATCAATTGTCGCAATCTTTTTTGCTACAAGATACTCTCTAAATTGTTTCTTTTGCTCTTTTGTAAGTTTAGATTCATGTTCATTCTTAATTACATTAAGTGGTGCGTCTCGGTGAACGCTTAATTGTTGTGCATTCACGCTTTAACACTTTTTCCTTTCCATTCATCAGGTTTTATTTTCGGTTGAAGCCTCATTAATAACTTGAATGTATTGTTCTTTTATTTTCTGAGCAGTTTGTTCGTCTAAACCTTCAAGTATTCAGTCAATAGCACCCAGCATGTGCTTTCGTGCTTGTTGGTCGTATTTAATTTCGGCTGGGGTGGTCATTTTTTCCGATGTTATATTAATATTATAATTATTATTTTCGTTTTTTATTGTTTCCGACGGACTAACCGATGCGATTAAACTGGGTGATGGTAATGACTTAGGCAAGGTCGGCGAACTAGACGATGCGGTTAAACTGGGTGATGGTATTGGTTTAGGTAAGGTCGGTGATGGTATTGATTTGGGCGGTGGTGATAAGATGTGAAGTTGTGTAGGGTTTGCGATTATCTTTTCACTCGCGGAATAAGAATTGGTTGTATTTTTGAGAATATTATCAATTTGGATGGGTTAATCCTTTTCGTTAGATACTTGTATTAATTCGTTATTTTCTCGTTCAACTTCAATATTTGATGCTTTTGATAAGTATTCATTTTTTTTATCAATTTCGGATAATATGTAGAACTTACTTTAGTGGCATATTTGCCAATCTCCAAAGAAATCTTTATAATCTATTTAAGCCTTTTGTTTATCAATATTTGCTTTAATGACAAAATCACCTTTATCATCAAAATAACCAACATCTGCCAAATATTTATCATACTTAACCATGAGCGCGTCAACCATTGTTTTAGCTTTTTTGTATTTTTCTGGATAGTCATACGCACCATACGCCATTTCAAAAGGTGCGGTAAAACTACGTTTCCCTTGAATAGCATAGGCGATTATCGCATATTTTAAGTTTGATTTTAATTCTCTCCACACACGATTCATATGTTGCGTACTTACGCCACCCACCATCCGTCGTGTATTTATTCCACCAAAAACAGATGGAAGTTTTGTGGCCATATATTTAAGAACTGCTGTGGATGTTTTCCATTCTCGCATCATTAATGTTATTTCTTCCATCAGCGAGTGGTCTTTGTCTAAAGGCCGCCGAATAACCTTATTTAACTTAAGTGCTTCCCACGTAAATCTTGCCATAGCCTGACTACCTATAGCCATTTCGCTTAATATTGCGTGAGGAGCATTATGATCATTTCTTGCTTTATCTACATTTGCTATGTACGTTAAATCCGCGAAATATCTGACTATTTCGTCTGAAGACATATACATAAGATCATGCCTAACTGCTTCATAATCAATCCTATTTACTGGTAAATGAAACGATTTAGTGCCCATTCTACCATTATAACTTAATGCGAAACGATCTCTCATATTCGTCCCTTTGCCGTTGAAATTGTAGCCTGGAATGTGCCGTTCTTCTTCTTTATACACTTCATACGGATCAACATCGGCGATTTTTTTTGCTTGGACATTTTATCTGCAGTATAATATATCTTATATTATACGTAATATAGGATTGAAAATAAAAAGGAAAAAACCAAAGACGAGGAGCAACTGGAGGAACTAGAACGGCTAGGGAAGGAAATTGACTAAATCCGCATCACGCAGAACTTAGTGAATAGAAACCCCAACATTTTTAGAAAACCTGAAAATATACTTTACCGCTTACCGCTATCAGATAAGCAACGAGAAGCAAATTATAATAATATAATTAAAGAAGGTAAAGCGGGTTAAATATATGTTATTAATATTGTTATTCGTGTTATCTCCAACTTGTTGGAGATTTGCTATGTCGCGGACTGCCTGCGACTTTTACTCGCGATACTCAGAAAAAAAGAATGAATCGTGTGCTTATTGTATAAAGCAAGGGGTAGAAACTGGTTTTAAGTGTGTTTTCATAAATAACGGAAATAATATGTGTCGTAGTTTTGATGAGGCTCTGCCGTTGATGTGTGCGGGTAGTGATGCGTTGTGGTATAAAATCCACTTGTATGAATGCGATATTTTATGATTTAAAGATAGCGATAATAAACGATATAAAAGGATGCCAAATTATAAACAAGGTAAAATATATGCTATCAGGTCGTATCAAACGGATCAGGTGTATATCGGTTCAACTATTCAACCATTATATAAACGATTATATGCTCATAAAATTGATTATAAAAGATGGATGAAAGGAGAATATGATTACACTTCTTCATTTGAAATCGTCAAATATGATGACCACTGTATTGAATTAATTGAAGATTATACGTGTGAAAATGTAGAACAATTAAGAAAGCGAGAAGGAGAATGGATTAGAAATAGTAATTGCGTTAATAAAATAATAGCAGGTAGAAGCAAAGATGAATGGGTATTGGATAATCAAGAGCACGTAATACAAAAAAAGAAAGAATGGGTTGAAAAAAATAAAGAATATGTATCACAACAAAGAAAAGAGTATAGATACACAAGTAAAGAGCAAATAACACAAAGAGGGAAAAAATATTATGAAAAAATAAATATAAAATAACAGAGAAGAATAAAGAATATTACAAAAAAAATAAGGAAATTATTCTTGAAAAATTTAGGTTGTATCAATCAAAAATAGTTCAATGTGAGTGTGGTAAAACATTTAGAATTGATAATTTACGGAAACATCTTAAAAGTCAAATCCACTATGACAATATGCTCGGTTTATCTGTTTTTGGTTTTTAATTTATCTTTGGAGACGGACAGATTATTCCGATCAAAAGTGTCAGCACCCCTATAAACGTGTTAGCATTAGCACAACTGATTGTCGGGTCGCTCAATCTAACAACACATAATATTATTATATTACAAATTACAATCATTTGAACGGAATATTTAATTAATCTAGCATCTGTCCTTTCTTTGAAACAACAACATCGCCATTCGTCGTTAATTTCGTGTTCGGCTTTTTTTTCTTGTTGTTTTAGTTCCGCGGAGATAACACGAGGCTTTAATTCGGGTGTTAGTTCGCCATCCGCTATATCAATGATGGGTGGTCTGTGAAGTCTAGTTGTATTATTGTTGGACATTTGGAGGAAAATACAACTGCTCTGATTTCTTGTAGTATATTAAGTAAAAGTTTGTTTTCTTTTTCTAAATTAACTACCTTTTCCGCCATGTGTTGAAAAGCACTGACTAATATTGGTATAAAACTTGTATATGTTATACCTTCAAAGTTTCCATCCCCATCATCTGCTTTTATTCCGCTTTGAGATACAAATGCTGGAAATATTTTTTTAACTTCATCAGCAATAAATCCGTGGCTCTTTTTTTCTTCTTCTCGTCTGTCTTCAAATAATATGAGCAACAATTTATTTTCATTAGTTTCTCGCAACAATCACTGCAGTCTACTTTTTGAATATCTGATTTTAATCGTCTGTCCGATGTATAAGTCCAAGCACCATTAAGAGGAACATAATTATAAGCACCAGAAGGCTCTCCGTTAGAGTTTGAAGTAGTCCAAGCATGAAGTGTGCCAGTTGACGCACAAACTACTCCATAATTTGAATATCCTCCCGATTCATAAATATTTGTGGGTCGTAAGTAGCAACTAGTCTTTTTCTTAATGTTAAAAATCCGCTGGATGCTGTTGTGATGCTTAAATCTCCTGTTGTATTAATATTCATAGCCTCAGTCTGGGATATATTTCCTCCCGCTGCGACACCTGTGGCATAATAAAAACTTAGTTTGTCGCCTACTTTGTATATTTGAAAGTTTGAACCAGAATAATTTGATTTCCAGTTAGTGCCGTCATAATAACAATCGAAACATAAAGCAATATTGTTCGGTCTCCAGTTTAATTGTTGAAAAACTGGATAAATGGATGTATTTACAAATGCTTGTATATATGACCACCGTTCGTAATATTAGATGCAGTGCCGTGTAATTCTAATCCACCTGTTGCTCCTACTCCTTTTGTTGTGTTGCCTATGATTATCGGTTTGCCTAGTGCTGTCGTTATTTTGTCGCTCGTTGCTAATGTTGTTGTTGATATACCAGCGCTCGCAGTAATTAAACCTTTTGTCCATGAAGTCCCGTTTGCACTATTCAATGACATTAACAATTGCTCATTAGAATTTTTCCATACAAAACCATCTGCCGAAGCAAAACCACACCTAAATGTTATAGCAAAGCCTGAAATATCGTTGCCTGCCACTGCTGTTCCTCCACTTAATGATTTACTCGCCCCTGGCTGAGCCATATAAATTCCCCAACCAGTGTTGTCTGTATCCCACATAAATATACCTTGCCCATTTCCTCCATCTACTTTGTTTTGAATAGATAATTTACATCCCTCATTTGCTGTTAATAATCCGCTCGCTGTGAGTGTTCTTGTTGCTATTCCTCCATTTGCTGTTAATAATCCTCCAATAGTGCCCGCTCCTGTTGTCGTGAGTGCTCCACCAATACCAACATATCTCTGGTTAAAATCGCGACCGATGAGAGGTGGATCGGCACCCGTAGATTCAATAAAAAGTTTATTACTTAATGTATTATTAAAACCTGCTTGATAACCGATATATACACAATATGAAGCAGTCCCGCTTGAATTGGCTGCGGCATCCATTCCTATTGCAGTATTATGACTTCCTGTCGTGGTATTACTTAATGCGTAAGCTCCGACAGCAGTATTTCGGTTTCCTAATGTATTAAGGATTCCTGCTACGGCTCCTATGAAGGTATTTTCTTCCGCGGTTGTGGAAAGTTTTCCAGGCATATAACCAACAAAAAGATTGTAAAACTATCCTGTATTAACACCTGCTTGATATCCTATGTAAAGATTGGTAGTTGTATCGGTGCTACTAATTCTATTAGTTCCTAATGTTAATGAGTTTAATGTTGCTAATCCTGATGTCGATAATGTGGTTGCTTTAATTTCGTTGCTAAATGTCTTAGTTCCCGCTATGGTTTGGTCTGTTGTTAGTTTTACGAAATTGTCATTTACATAACTTTTGTTTGCCCCGTCCGTTGCTGTTGTTGGTGTTGCTAAGTTTGTTATTTTTTTGCTATTCAAACTTAGTGTTGAACCAGATGCGGACATAATCAAAGTATTGCCCGAATATAACTCTACATACGAACCAGTTATTTGTGTTGGATAATAAGTCGCTGTTGCTGTTTTTTGTGCTATAATTACTCCTATGTTTGTGTCAAAGGCTATGCCAATACCATTAAAAGAAGCAGGATTTGAAGACCCACTTATTTCCAAAGCTGCTGAAATTTTTTTATTTCCTGCTATGGTTTGGTCTCCTGTTAGTTTAATAATCACAGCAGTATCAAGGGCGGAAACATCAATACCATCAACAAGATTAACATTTGTTATGCTTTGCCCTCCCATATTTAGTCCTCCCGTCGTACTGGCTGTGCCGTCTAATCTTAGAAAAGGTGAAGCAACATTTCTCCATTGCCCTGTGCTGTAAATGAGTAATTGATTATCTGCTGGTGTTCCTGTTATCGCTACATCGCTCAAAGCATCTATTGATTTATTTCCTAGTCTATTATCAAAGTCTGAATTCGCTCTCGCTGTCTATAATATAAATTGGTTCCTTCTGCTAAGTTTGTCGTTGTTTTAGTGGCTAATTGATTATCAAATCTTGCGGTGGTGTAATATAAATTGGTTCCCTCTACTAAGTTGGCTGGTGTTTTGATAGAAAATCTATTATCAAAGTCTGAATTCGCTCTCGCTGTCGTATAGTAAAGATTTGTCCCCTCTGCTAAGTTGGTGGTTGATTTGATAGAAAGTCTATTATCAAAGTCTGAATTCGCCCTTGCTGTCGTATAATATAAATTGGTTCACTCTGCTAAGTTTCTTGTTGTTTTGTTAGAAAATCTTGTATCAAACCTTCCATCAGTATAGTAAAGATTGGTTCCCTCCGCCAAGTTGGTTGTTGTTTTAGTGGCAAATTGACTATCAAATCTTGCGGTGGTGTAATATAAATTGGTTCCATCTGCTACGTTTGTTGTTGTTTTGGTCGCTAATTGACTATCAAATCTTGCGGTGGTGTAATATAAATTGGTTCCCTCTGCTAAGTTTGTTGTTGATTTTAAAGCGAGACGTGTGTCAAAAGCATGATCAAATGTAGCGGTGGTTATGATTGAAGAAACTGCTATCGTATTCAATAAATTAACTCCCGTTATGTTTAACCCTCCCATATTAATGTTGCCGAATTCATCAACATTTATCGGAAAGGGTTTATTTACAAAGTTTATTGAATTATATGTGAGATAACTATTCATTGCTATTGGTGCCGTTATGACTACATCCGTTAATTTATCCAGTTCAAAATAGCTTATAAAACTTGATGTTAATGTAGCAAATGAAGTATTGCCCAGCCCATCAGTTTTTAATACTTGGTTCGCCATGCCGTCCGCTAATGGTAGATCATATTCATTATTAATTTACACATAACCGCTGTCAGATATCAACAAAGAAGAGTTGTTATTTTTTGATGATATTGTTATGTCATCAGTCCTTGCTTGTATTGAGTTTGCTTCAATATGATCGCCATATAATACTCCATCAATTTCTAAATCCTCATCCACTATGACAGAGCCGTAAAAATGATAAGTTCACGGATTGCCTAAATGGTTCATATTTTAATTCTATTATTTTATATAGTAAAATATATAGTTTTAACTTTGAAAAAATATGAATATATTTGGACGATCACAAGAACAGCAGTCAATAGATACAGAAACTATTGCAGTCAGTGCTACCCCGACATTAACAAGAAACATACAAAATGCTTATGTTGATCTTACACACACACACACACACTTACTCTCTCTCTCTCTCTCTTTCTTTCTTTCTTTCTTTCTTTCTTTCTTTGTCTAAAGAAATAAAAACAAAAATAAATAAATCTCTCTCTCTTTCTCTCTCTCTCTCTCTCTTTCTCTTTTCTCTCTCTTCTCTCTTCTCTCTTTTCTCTCTCTTTCTCTCTCTTCTCTCTCTATCTCTCTCTTTTCTCTCTCTCTCTCTCTCTCTCTCTCGTTTTTATCTCTCTCTATCTATCTCTCTCTCTCTCCTTCTCTCTCTCTCTCTCTCTCTCTCTCTCTCTCTCTCTCTCTCTCTCCTCCCTCCCTCTCTCTCTCTCTCCCTCTCTCTCTCTCTCTCTCTCTCTCTCTCTCCCTCTCTCCCTCTCTCCCTCTCTCCCTCTCTCCCTCTCTCCTCTCTCTCTCCCTCCCTCTCTCTCTCTCTCTCTCTCTCTCTTTTCCTCCCTCCCTCCCCCCCACCCCCTCCCCCCTCTCTCTCTCTCATTTGCTGATAGGCCGGGTGAATCCTTTAGCCTTTTTGTTCCAGCTGGACCCCAGCAGGTATGTATGTATGGATGGTATGTATGGTATGTATGGTATGTATGTATGTATGTATGGATTGATGGATGTTTGTTTGTATGTATGTATGTATGTACATATGTATGTATGTTATGTTATGTTATGGCATGTTATGTTATGTATGTTATGTTATGTATGTTATGTTATGTTTTGTTATGTTATGTATGTTATGTAGGTTAGGTTATGTTTGTTATGTTATGTTATGTTATGTTATGTTATGGTATGTTGTGTTCTGTTTACATTGTAATGTATGTAGGCAGTGCTTTTCCCACAGCGGCCCATCTCTCTCTCTCACACACTCTCTCTCCCTGTCTCTCTCTCTCTCTCTCTCTATATATATATATATATATGTATTCGCGACTTGTCCAACCGCAAAGTATTAAACAAACCTTAAAAACATTAAAAACCAACATTTGACGTATAGAAAACATACATAGAAAACAAAAAAAGTGTCAAATGTTTAACATAAATTTATCAAACTAAGCACATTAAGAGAGATTATGACGAAAAGACACATAAACCATATTTTTATTTCATAAAAAAAAATATAAACTGCGTGTATATGGTTTATGTGTCTTTTCGTCGTAATCTCTCTTAATGTGCTTAGTTTGATAAATTTATGTTAAACATTTGACACTTTTTTGTTTTCTATGTATGTTTTCTATATGTCAAATGTTGGTTTTTTATGTTTTTAAGGCTTGTTTAATACTTTGCGGTTGGACAAGTCGCGAATACATAAATGATCACACCCCAAAATGGGGGGAAGGGGGGCGGCATATGTAGTTAGCATGTAAATAAATGCAGTGAAATCGGGGCGCAAATCTGCGTTTAAACTAAAATAGATGTGTTCAAACTGTTTTCAAAATTAATTATGCATGTCTTGAACTATTCCCCACTATAAAAAAAAACAATGATATGTCACTTCTTGACTGCACATCTTTGTGGTCAAATACACCACGTTCTGATTGAGGAAGTTTTTTTGAAAAAAACCACTATGAGCGATGTTAATTAAAGTCGCTGAAAATTACTGTGGGGAATAGATTGGATTTTTTTCTTTTATATTGTATATTTGAAATGTTATAAAACCTTCTGGTTCAGAACTAGATCGCAGCCCCTTTTTGACATGAAAAATGCATGTTGTTCAAGCCTGCCCTCACTTTTTTATACGACAGTGACCCGATTTTTGCGGTGTTGATTTTTGGAAGAGGTCGTGAAATTTCCCATGTCAAAAATGGTGTCTGTGCACTAGTTTTCGTTGTTGATTTTTGTAGCTCCTTGTATCTTTGGTGGTCTTCGCTTTGATAGTTCAATAGGATACTAGTTCAAGAACACTTGTATAAATTTTTTCAATAAAATTCCTCTTCTGTACGACAAACTTACTTGGTGTTTGGTGGTATTTTTTTACAATGAAAAAATGGAAAGTTATGTTTTGTGATTAGAAATCAGTTTGCATAGGACTATAGAATGTCTAAATCTGTTTGTATACTTAATACACGTAAATTCACAAAGCCTGTCCTTGGTAATTTGAATACACAATGAGATTTCACACAGCGATTTTTCGATGGTATTGACCAAAACATCACTTTGAAAATCGATGAGAGCTGAGCGCATCGCTCCTTTCAATTTTATTGTTGAAAATGATGTTTTTGTTTATTGTGATGCTATTCCAAGCCTCAGAACATGTGCACAGACCTCCTGAAATGCATACAAGGTCACTGCCTTCTCGAGTTTCATGCTTCAAAAAACGTCTGACTTTATATTTTTAAAAATCGATGAGAGCGCATCGCTTCTTTCAATTTTATTGTTGAAAATGATGTTTTTGTTTATTGTGATGCTATTCCAAGCCTCAGAATATGTGCACAGATCTCCTGAAATGCACACAAGGTCACTGCCTTCTCGAGTTTCATGCTTCAAAAAATGTCTGACTTTATATTTTTAGACACACAAAAAAATAAGCCACAAAAAGTCAGGAATGTTCAACTAGTGAACATAGGAGTTGAATTAACTACTTTCCAGCAACATTTAATGAATAATACAGCTTCAATGACGATTTTTTTATTTTGCTTTGATTCATTACGACCGGTTTTCACTTTGAAATTGCTCAGTATATACAAATGCTATTTTAATGAAAGTACATACATATGTTCCTTGAAACTCAGTGAACTAAATTCTTACGTTCTTCATTCATTATGTGTTCCTTACACATCAGAAACTAGCTGTGTGTATAGGCCTCTGACACTATTTTTCCAGTGAAAAAAAAATTTCCCCAGTGTAAAAAAAAAACATTTCCCCAGCTCAACCAAAAAACCCGTAGAATTTCCTAGGCAATCGTGAAACTTCACGCTCAAAAATGTGCGGGCCGGAGGGAGTAGCAAAAAAGTTAATACTGGTTGGATGCAAGAACGCTTACAACGCAAGAACCATCATATCTCAATTTATTTTTTAAAATGTAGAATTCAAAGTAATCACTTAAATAAATGAAATCGTACCTTGAAATTAAGTGAAAATTAAACTGTCATTTATTAGACTTTTGATGGGCAGCTAACTACATATGGACACTCACGAAGTGAGTGGCGGGGGGTTAGGGGGAAATACACACAAAAGTAAAATAAAGTTGCTTTTTGCTTTTTCTCCTTGGGCGACCGGCAAAAAAATCCATTTTGATCAAAACTGGTGGCCATAACGATATTATTTTGCTAATATGTAATTCAATGAGCAAACGAAAAGGAATAATATAAGAGCAGGGGGATTGAAAATATCTTCTCCTATTTATAGCCAACCCAATGGTCAGCCACTGCCAAGTCTGTTTTTCAAAGGTTAAACACTTTTTAGTTATTAAATTTCAATATTTATTATATAATTCTTCTTCGTATTACACATTTTTTATATAGTCCAACTTGGCCAACCTTTTATTTAAAAAAAATAATTTTTTTTCCTCTCTCCTTTTTATCATACCCCCTCTTAAATAATTTCTTTAAAAAAGGGTCGGACTTGGACAACCCTGAACACTATTAATACTAAGACGAATTTATTTCTATCGGTTGCTTATTATTGCTCTCAGCAGTCCAAGACGCTACAACGGCGTTTTCGCATTTCTGGCGCGGGTGGATGTTCTATTTAAAAGTAATGATAAAGTTATATTAAAGAGTAATGTTAGAGGAAGTTAAGCACGAGAAGTGTGGAAAGTGTAAATGTTGGCGATTGCCAGTTGTTTTTGAACAATAATTGACGACGACTTAAAACATGCGATAAATGTAGAGAACAATGTAGAAAAACTGCGGAAAAGGGCAAGTGTGAACATAAAAAACGAAAAGACAGATGCAAAGATTGTGGTGGTAATGCAATATGTGAACATAATAGAAGAAAATATAAATGCAAAGATTGTGGTGGTAATGCAATATGTGGGCATAAAAATATAAAATATGAATGTAAAGAATGTGGTGGTAGTGCGATATGTATGCATAAAAATATAAAATATAAATGCAAAAAATGTGGTGGTGGATCATTATGTTTACATAATAGGATAAAGACTAAATGTATAGAATGAGGTGGTGGTGGAATATGTGAACATAATAGAAGAAAAGAAAGATGTAAAGAATGTGGTGGTTCTCAAATATGTGAGCACAATAAGCATAAAGATATCTGCCCCAAATGTGATCAGTGTGGCCATTTATCTAATATTGTAAAGAAAAAAATTACTTTGCTTTAAAGAAAGAAAAAAAAGAAAGATCTATTGATTACTTAGGTTGTAATATTGAAGAATTTAGAAAACACATTGAAAAGAAATTCAAGGAAAATTTGATATGGGATAATTATGGAGAATGGAATATCGATCATATTACAATATTAAAATATGAAAATCCAACATTGGAAGAGACTATTAAACGACTTCATTAAAAAAAACACGCAACCATTGTGGGCAAGAGATAATATAGCAAAAGGTAATAGATTTATTGGTTAATTTGAATTTTCTATTTAAAATAATTAAAATAATATAATTATGTATAAGAGACACATAATGCAAAGGACACCTTAATTCACAAGGAAGAAGTAGTTCAACGTAGAAGGGAAAAGGCGAAAGTATTTTTGAAAGCTCATCCTGATAAGAATAGGGAAAATGCGAAGGCATACTATTTTAAGAATCAAGAGAGAATAAAATTATTGCGGAAAAGGAAATACAAAAGACAAAAAGGAGAATTGATTGAATTAAGGGCCTTTAGTAATAGTATGTTAAACAATATATAATTTATTTTATATATATATAAATATATGTACTATTATATAAACCATGGACACCTCTCACCGCGTTTTGCTTCCGTATTCATGCACGCCAAAAACAAATACATTGAAATTGCTACAAGATGTGGAAATTGACGATTATCTGATTATGCGCCTCGATGACAATACATTTTACGATGTCAAAATTCCAGAATATATAATTTTGAAGCGATATCAACATATTACTTTCGACGAAATACGCGAATTATACTCAGCAAAATACCAAATGTAGAAATTGTTGAAATAAAGCAGAGAATGTTTGTTTTAAAAACCAAGAGGACACGAGTATGTATTATAAACGGGGAAGAAAATAACAGCGACAATTGCTATGTAGTATGGAGAAGAGACTGGTTGTATTTCTACTGCCACGATAGTAGTTGCGAGGGTGAAGACATAAAAATTCATGAACTATCTCCCCCTATCGTCCGCAATATCAACACGATTGTTGACATGCGTCGATTCGCCAGCGAATGTAATAGTATAGAAAAATTCAAAGATGTGCTAGACACTGCTTTGGTCTGGATGAATGAAACATACACTTTTGCTAACTTGGCAAAGCAGTCTATAATTGAAGGATATGTTGATTCCAAAGGCAAGAATGTGTTCTGCTCCAAGACAAAATCAGCGATGGAATCATTCTTCAAAAACAAAAGAGTAAAGACTAACTTATCGAAGGAGGAATGGATAGCACTAGGTAAAAATCCAGCCAAATTGAACGTTGTTGATTTGTATAAAATGTGGACTGCACACCCAAAAAGACTCGAAATGAATAATGTAATCTTTGATTCCAAGACATTTTTTGATAATGACAAACAATGGTTTTTATAACTTGTTTAAGGGTTTTGAAATCCCAGCGGACACATTAGAAGACGTGAAATCATTCACAGCATAAGAAGAAAAAAATGAAGCATTCTTTCAACATATCCTAAACAGATGGTGCGGGGGAAGGCAAGACACATATAAAAAATTGCTTGATATGTTTGCGAGCATTTACCAAAAGCAGTGGCAAAAACTACACTTATCATTAGTTTTGACAAGCCCTGAACGAGCAGGTAAGTGTATTATTCTTGAAATATTCAAAGATATAATAGGTGCAGATAATTACTTCCAGCCGTCCGACATTAAAGAAATATTGGGTGATTTCAATACACAACTCTCAAAAGCAATCGTAGTATTTATGGACGAAATGGTTTGGGGTGATGATAAAGAACGAGCGGGAACAATTAAGAAACTCGTATCAGAAAACACACTCACTCTAAAACAAAAATATTTACAAAATCTAACATTACAAAATATGTTATTCCTTGTCATT
>WBZZ01006059.1:105000-151634 GCA_019918135.1 Paulinella micropora
CCTGTCTGCTGTTGGCGCCACTCCGGTGTCATGGCCCAACCTACGACCGGACCGGCTACTATAACCTGAACCAGGCCCCCCCGCGGAACGTGTGGGCACAGGGCTCGGCAGAGCTGCAACTCTGGGCCGGCATGCCGTCGCCCCAGAACACCACCAAGAACACCACCAAGCCGTCACCAGCCTGCGCCGCGCGGCGGCGGCGCGCGACGTTGGCGCCGGCCATGGGCAGCGTCCAGGTCGTGCCACCTGCTAGCACTGACAGCTCCAGCACGAGGTCGGTGCTAACCGGCTCGCGCCGGGGCAGCACACAATAGGCCCCGGCGCGGGGCGCCAGGGCGGCCCAGAGGATACCCAGCCAGGCGATGCCCATCACGGCCGGCTGAGGGAGGAAGCCAAGCCGACGCAGGCAGCAGCGGCGCCGCAAAGAGGCAGGGACAGCAGTCAGCCACCCCCCCGCTCCTTTCCTTCCTTTCTGGGAGGCTGCCGGGGGGCCCCGTGCCAACCCCGCGGGGGGTGGGGGGGAAGGCGGCGCGGGCTCGTGAGCGGCGGGATGGGGAGGGCGAAGGGTAGGAGGGGGGCTGGGGGGTACGGAGCGGAGGACGCACACCCTCCCCCCCCCCCCCCCTCCTCCCTTTCCCTCGTCCTGCTTAGACACCTACTGACCACACACACACCTACCCACACGCACACGCACCGCGCACCCCTGGTCGCAACTTCTGGGACCCAGGGGAGGGAGGGGGTTTGCCCCCAGGCCGGTGCTAGCAGTCATGTCCCGGCTGCAGCTATGGCGCCTGTGGTCAGTGTGGTGCGCCGGGCCCAGCCCGCGGCCAGTACTACTGTCTGTGCAAGGGCCTCTGTTCCAGGCGCTGTGCGCCGAGCCCGCCCTCACCGCCCGGCCCTACGCACACCACCTAGTGCTGGGGCCGCTAGAGAGCGCGACTGTGTTCGAAGTACAGCCGTTCGTCAGGTTCCCGCAGTGCGAGTCCTTGGAGGTCGCGAGCGTACTCGCGACCACGTGTGGCGCGGTGGAGTGGCACTACCAGGACGACGCCGTGCGCGTGCGCGGGCCCCGGGTGGAGGAGCGGTTCTACCGCCCCGACGTGCTCGAGGTCAGCAGCCGCGCCGGCCTGCGCCAGCCCGCCCACCCCGACGTGACCCTGCGCTTCCGTGTGACCTGCCACGACTCCTACCAGTGCCGCGTGGCCTACACGCCCGTCCTGGTGTGCACCGACCGGTACACCAGGCGCCTGGCAGCCTGCGGGGCCCTGGCGTGGGCCGTGCTCGCGCTGTGCGTCGTCACGGTCTGCGCCGCGCGGCGCTGCCGGTCCGGCGGACGCCCCCCTCCGCCGCGGGCGGTGGCGTGGCTGGCTAGTGCACAGTAACCACGGGAACGGGGGGGACAGGGGTAACAGGAGGTAGCTGGGCCTGCCCGGGCGACGGGTGCGGCGGCGGGCCAGAGCCTGCCCAGACAACAGCTGCGGCGGCGTGCAGGAGGCTCTGCGTCGGAGCTTCACTAACGAACGTGCCAGGGCGGGGAGCCCTGCGACTTTGCAGTGCCCAGTGGCGAAGAGACTCTGCCCGGCTGAAGTTGCAGGTGCTCGTGATAATTGGGATAGTATCCCGCTGTCGCTCACGGTGCATGACTGTGCGGCGCTCGAAGAAATGCGCTTCTGCCCCGAGCCGGGGGTCCAGCGGGTAGCCGGCGAAGGCCAGCGGCTCTCCATCCACGTCCAGGAGTGTAATCAGCTGAGGCAACTGTCGCTGCCTCCCCTGCGCCTCCCGCTGGAGCTCACGGTTCGTGACTGTGCTGCGCTCGGCACCCTAGACCTGCCCGCCCCCCAGGACGGACCGCGCGGCGACCTCACACTCAAGCTAGCCGGTTGTCCTCTACTGGCCCAGGGGGGGGTTCAGCACCGGAGCGGGACAAGGGGAGGGGGCCGGCAGCGCGCCGGGGCGAGAGAGAGAGAGAGGGTCGCGTAGTCTGGCTAGCGGCCAAACCCGGCCAGGCACCGGAGCGAGGAAGGGGAGGGGACGCCGGCTCATTAAAAGGCCAAGCCCGGCATAGAAGCCCCGAGGGGGGCTGGCTACTTTCCTACGGCCCGGGGGCGGGGGTGGCTGTCAGGGATTGGTAATTTAATGTGCGCACGTGCGCGGTGGACTGACTAGCGCTACCGCGTGGCCACCGGCGCTAAGCGCGCCCGTCGTGCGCGTGGGGGGGAGGACGAGGCGGTCCAGACGTCAGGGCCGGGCTTAGCAGCCGCGCGGGCTAGGGGCTGCTGCGCGAGGCCTGGCTAGCGGTCGCACAGCTGCAGCGCCCGGCCGCTGGCCAAGTCAAACGTACAACCACAGCCGAAGCGAATCGTGTGCTCTTCCAGGACGAAGTCGGCGGGGCCTTCGTCGGCTAGGTGGCCGGAGCAGGAACAGGAGAAGCCCAGGGGTTCGCGCTGCGCGTAGCTCCTCATCGTGGCCCGCTGGGTGCTGGCGTTCTGTGGTAGTACCGTGCCGCCGACCCAAGGGGCCGGGGAGGGGGCGGGGGGCCGCGTGGGGTGGGTCGTGGGCCGGTGGGGGTGGGCGTCGGGGAGGGGGGGCCTACGTAGCGCCCGCGGGTGCCCCCCGGGGCCTACGTAGCGCCCGCGGGGGGGAGGGGCGCCGCCGGCCGGCCGCCCCCCGTCGCCCCTCCCCCGGACTGCGCCTGCGCTGGCCGTAGGCCGGCGCTCCAGCTCTGGAGCTGCAGGAGCCACTGTGGACGGTGCTCGCCGCCCGCGAGCGCCGGTGGCGGCCGGCGGTGCTCGGCATCCGCCGCGGGCGGGGTGCCGCCGCCGGGCCCGACACGATCGTCGGCGCCCGCTTCCGTGTCAGCGCCCGCTTCCGTGTCAGCGTCCGTCTCCTCAGGGTCGGTCTCTGTCTCCGGGTCGGTCTCTGTCTCGGAGTCCGCCGCCTGACGGGCGTGGCGCCCGCACAGCCCGGGCGTGGCGGCCCCGGCGCGCCGGAAGAGGCTTCTCCGTGCGCAGGGCCGGCAGGCCGGCACCCAGGCCGTCCAGCGCCGGCCGTGCCCCGGTCTGTACCTGCCCAGCAGCGGTCCGCGGCGCCACCCCTGGAAACTGTACTTGACCGTGCCCCGGCGCCGGGCAGCACGAGCGGCGGAGGGTGCCATACTAGCAGGGGCTTTCTGCCCCCCGGCCGCGTGTACGGCGGGGCTGAGCTGGCCCGGCCCGCCCCCCGCGCGCGCCCGGGGGGGAGGCGGCGGGGCGCCACGCCCCGGGCGCGGCGCCACGCCCGTGCCCGGGGCCCAGGGGGGGGGAGGGGCGGAGGGGGGGAGGCCCCGACGAAACCTGTCTCCTCCCCCCGCCCCCGCGCACGCCGGCTCTCTCGGGGGCAGGGGGGCCGCCCGCCCCCGGCCGGCAGAAATGCTGAGCGTGGACGACTGCCTAGCGGCCAGGCCGGGGGCCCGCTCCCGCGCGGCCCGCATCCCGCGCCAGCACGCCTGCCCCGACTGCCAGGGCAGCGAACTCGTGTGCGTGAACGGCTCTGCGTGTGACTGTGGGTGGCTGGGCTCCGTCGTAGCCGAGCACCTGACGAGGCTGCTGGTGCAGCGCGGCTACGCCCGGCGGCTGTCGCACCCACGGGACGTAGTGGGTGAGTGGCTGCCGTTCCTGCCCCCGGGCGCGGCGGCCCAGCCGCTCCCCCCGCTGTCGGTGTGCTGGGGCAGGGCACAGGATCCGGGCGGGGCTTCCCTCAGCAGCGCGACGGCCGAGGCCTGGCTGCAGGACCTGGAGGACCGGCACGGGGCGGGCCCCCGCACCGTCTGGCTCCTCCACCGCAAGCGGCGGCAGCCCGTGGCCAAGCTGCTGGCGGGCCGCGCGCGCGGCCTGGGCTGGACCGTGGAGTTCTGGACCGAGGACGAACTGCTGTTCCCGCCCGACACGCACGGCCCGTACTTCGCGGAGCACCGGGTGCTGGCCCCGGAGGAAGTGAGCGAGCTGGCCAGGACCTACTCGGTGCTGCCCCAGGAGCAGTTCCCCGTCCTGCACAGCGGCGACCCCGCCGCTCGCTGGTCGGGCGTGCGGCCCGGCGACATTGTGCGCGTGTCTTCGTGGCTGGACGGGGGCGAGCAGCCTACCTACCGCCGGTGCGGGCCCCTGGGCGCCGAACAGTTCCGGCGCGACAGCATCGTCCCCAAGAAGCCGAGGCAGGTCGATCGCCAGGGCCGCTACACCACTTAAGGGGGGGGCGCCCCCCCCTCCCCCCCCCCGCCCCTTTCCCCTGCCACCCGCACAGGTTAGTGGGGGGCTCTCCGCAGGTCCTCCGTCCGCCTCTCTTCTCCTTCGTAGTCCGGCCCGTGCTGCCGGCCGGCCACAAGGCAGGCAGCGGGTGCGGAGCCCAACTAACTGCCTCCCCCGCCTGGCTGTCAAAAACAGAACGGTGCCTTTAATAAAAAATAACTCTCGTAAGCCCTTCCTTCTACTTCCTAAAACAGAACGGTGGGTGCTAAGAGAAGATGTTGCCTAGCGCTAGGTCACGGATGGCCCTTCTGAGCGCGGGTACCTCCTGGGGCACTGCCTCCAGCCTCGCGATGACGTAGCCCCAGCTCTCTCGGCCTTCGACCCACCCGTCACCAGACCCGTCAAAGTCCTGATCCACAAAGTAGAAGAGCGCTGCCAGGGGGTGAGAAAAGGAGCCGTCCGCTCCCTCGTCGTCGTCGCTCTCGCACTCTTCCTCCCCCTTTTGCTCCAGGTCCCGCAGGATCTCCTGTGTGTCCCACTGGTCGGCCTCCCCGGTCCCAAAGTGGAGCAGGCACGCCATCACCTCAGCCAGGGCCTTTTGCTGCCACTGGGCCTTGAGCCGGGCGAGATAGGCGGCCAGGTGTGGCTGTCGGTGTACCTCGGCGGTGGCGCGGGCAAACTTCATTTCGGCACGGGCCCGGCGACCAAAGACAGCTTTGCGCCGCTTGAGGGGTGGCGGGGGTGTGGAGGGGCGGGCGTCTGCGCCACGGCGCTTCTGGCCCACCTGCACCGGGGCGCCGGACGGGGCGTCGGCCAGTGCGCCGGCCAGCGTCCGCGCCGCCGCGGTCGGAGACGGAAGAGGGGTCGGGGGGAGCAAGTCGGCGGTACACGAGGGGGTAGACATAGGCTCTGCCTCCAGCGAGCGGAATTGAATTGTGGCCGGGACGGGGGGAGCTGGCGTCCCCCCCCCCCCCCCCCCCGGCGCAGCGTGCGTCGCGCGCCCGGCCTCGCGCGTCCGCCGCCGCGCTGGCGAGCGCCCCCCCCCCCCCGTCCGGGGCCCACGGGCGCGCGCGGGCGCCCCCCCCCCCCCTCGAGGGGCACGCGGCGCCGCCCGTGGCACGCGGCGCCCCCGAGGGGGGCACGCGGCGCCGCCCGTGGCACGCGTGCCACCGAGGGGGGGGAGGAAACGCCGTTCGCTTTCCCCCTCTCCCCGGCCCCCCGCGGTGCGTGCGCGCCCTGGCGCAGGGAGGGTAGCGGACAGCGCGGGGGTACAGGCTACCCCACAAAGCACGAGCGGCCGAAGCCGCCCAAGCCAGCACCGGCCGAAGCCGCTCATGTCTAGCGCTGCCGGACTTAGCGACCTCGGCGGCGGCTCCGCCGAGGAGGACGTGCCACACTCGAGCTTCTGGGCCAGGTACTTCCAAGCCGTGCTAACCCACGAGCTGAAAAGTCGGAAGAAGCGGGGCTGCCTCGCGGCCTATGCCGGCCCGGGGACGCCCCCGAAGCGCCGGGCGTTTTCCCGGACTAGGTGGCCCCTGCGCCCCGGCCCGCAGGACTGTTTCCTGGCGGCCAGGCTAGTGTCCCTCAACAAGGCGGCTCTCACCGCGGCGATCGGCGCCCAGGCCTCGTGCACCCCGGCCGCGGTGGCAGACTGTATGCTGGCGGTGGGCTCGCGCCACGTGCTGTCGACGGGCTGCGCGCCCGACCCCAGCGCCACGGACAAGCTGGTGGCCTTCTTTGCCTGCGTGCTGCAGCACCGGGCCACCAGGGCCCACCCCCGCTGCACGGGACCCAAGCAGCACGGCAGCGCCCCGCGGTGCGGCTGCGCCTTCCGGCACAACGCCCTGGGGCGGGCCCTGGCACTCAGCGCCTAGCCTGCCTGCAGCTTGGGGCAGGACAACCTCGGTCGCTGCCTGGAGCTGCTGCGACAGGCAGGAGCGGAGGCTGTGCGCCGCGCGCTCGAGCCCGTGTTCCACCGCCTGGCCCAGGACGAAGCACAGCGCAGGCAGGACGAACTAAGCTCCGAGTGCTCGTTCGCCCTGTTGGCGCTGGGGGCCAGGCCACAGGACGCGCTGTGGCTGTGGTACGACGGACAATTCTGGCCGGCCCAACTAGACTCCCTCACGGGCCAGAGCCGGCGCCACGAACTCACGGTGCGGCTGCGTGTCCTCGAGCCGGGCGACGGGCCCGGCCCGCACTCTGCCGCCGGCAGCCAGGCTCTGCACCTTGCGGACACGGCGCTGCTCCTCGACGCCCTAGCCCCTCCCCCGCCGAGCGCCGCGTCCGGGCTATGCGACGTGCTTCCTCACTCCGGTGCCTGGCCGGGTTTGGCCGCTAGCCAGACTACGCGACCCTCTCTCTCTCTCTCTCTCGCCCCCGGCGCGCTGCTGGCCTCTTCTCCTCGTCCCGCTCCGGTGCTGAACCCCCCCCCCCCCCCCTTGGGCCAGTAGAGTGTCCCCCCCTTCCCGTGGTTACTGTGCACTAGCCAGCCACGCCACCGCCCGCGGCGGAGGGGGGGCGTCCGCCGGACCGGCAGCGCCGCGCGGCGCAGACCGTGACGACGCACAGCGCGAGCACGGCCCACGCCAGGGCCCCGCAGGCTGCCAGGCGCCTGGTGTACCGGTCGGTGCACACCAGGACGGGCGTGTAGGCCACGCGGCACTGGTAGGCGTCGTGGCAGTTCACACGGAAGCGCAGGGTCACGTCGGGGTGGGCGGGCTGGCGCAGGCCGGCGCGGCTGCTGACCTCGAGCACGTCGGGGGGGTAGAACCGCTCCTCCACCCGGGGCCCGTGCACGCGCACGGCGTCGTCCTGGTAGTGCCACTCCACCGCGCCACACGTGGTCGCGAGTACGCTCGCGACCTCCAAGGACTCGCACTGCGGGAACCTGACGAACGGTTGTACTTCGAACACAGTCGCGCTCTCTAGCGGCCCCAGCACTAGGTGGTGTGCGTAGGGCCGGGCGGTGAGGACGGGCTCGGCGCACAGCGCCTGGAACAGAGGCCCTTGCACAGTCAGTAGTACTAGCCGCGGGCTGGGCCCGGCGCACCACACTGACCACAGGCGCCATAGCTGCAGCAGGGACATGACTGCTAGCACCGGCCTGGGGGGCAAAAGCCCCTCCCTCCCCTGGGTCCCAGAAGTTGCGACCAGGGGTGCGCAGTGCGTGTGCGTGTGGGTAGGTGTGTGTGGGGTCAGTAGGTGTCTAAGCAGGACGAGGGAAAGGGAGGAGAGGGGGGGAGGGTGTGCGTCCTCCGCTCCGTACCCCCCAGCCCCCCTCCTACCCTTCGCCCTCCCCATCCCGCCGCTCACGAGCCCCGCGCCGCCTTCCCTCCACCCCCCGCGGGGTTGGCACGGGCCCCCCGGCAGCCTCCCAGAAAGGAAGGAAAGGAGCGGGACGTGGCTGACTGCTGTCCTTGCCTCTTTGCGGCGCTGCCTGCGTCGGCTTGGCTTCCTCCCTCAGCCGGCCGTGATGAGCATCGCCTGGCTGGGTATCCTCTGGGCCGCCCTGGCGCCCCGCGCCGGGGCCTATTGTGTGCTGCCCCGGCGCGAGCCGTTTAGCACCGACCTCGTGCTGGAGCTGTCAGTGCTAGCAGGTGGCACGACCTGGACGCTGCCCATGGCCGGCGCCAACGGCGCGCGCCGCCGCCGCGCGGCGCAGGCCGGTGACGGCTTGGTGGTGTTCTTGGTGGTGTTCTGGGGCGACGGCACGCCGGCCCAGAGTTGCAGCTCTGCCGAGCCCTGTGCCCACACGTTCCGTGGGGGGGGGGGGGGGGGGCTGTTTCAGGTTCTAGTAGCCGGTCCGGTCGTAGGTTGGGCCATGACACCGGAGTGGCGCCAACAGCAGACAGGGGGGGTCGGGCTGCTGCGCATTATTCAGTGGGGTGGGCTGCAGCTGGCGCCCGGCACGGGTTACCATTTCTACGGCGAGGCCGCGCTGGTTTCGCTGCCGCCGTTGTCGGACCTGGACACCTCACACGTCACATCGCTGGCGTACATCTTCGCGGAGCTGTCGCTCGCCGCGTGCTTCGACGTCTCGGGCCTGCAGACTGGTTCGGTCACTTCGTTGCGAGCGGCGTTCGCCGATTCCCCCTGCCTGAAGTTCGCCAACGTGAGCGGCTGGGACACGTCGCGGGTCCTGGACACTGTGTGGCTGTTCCGCGGCACGGCGGCGACCACCATCCCGGGCCTGGAGCGCTGGAACCTGACGCAGCTCGTGAACGCGACCGGCATGTTCGCAGCGGCGGCCGAGCTGCGCGCTGACCTGTCGGGTTGGAGGCTGGACAACCTGCGGGAGGCCGGGGGCCTGCTGGCCGGCGCACCACTCCTGGCGCAGGACCTGAGTGGTTGGGGGGCTAACCTGACGGCCCAGTCCTGCCTGGAGCTGGTGCAGGCCTCGGGCCTGGCGGCCTGGCAGGCGCCGCTGACCTGCCAGCAATGGCTACCACCCCCGGAGGCATCTTCCCTGCCGTCGCCCCCGCGAAGCCCCGGGATCTCGTCCAGCCCGGCCGCGAGCCCTAGCCAGACACCCGCGGTGCCGGGTCCGCCCTCGTCGCCGGGCGCGACGGGCTCGCCCACGCGGAGCCCGACTACCACCCACAGCGAGACACCCGCGGGGCCGGGTCCGCCCTCGTCGCCGGGCGCGACGGGCTCGCCCACGCGGAGCCCGACTACCACCCACAGCGAGACACCCGCGGGGCCGGGTCCGCCCTCGTCGCCGGGCGCGACGGGCTCGCCCACGCGGAGCCCGACTACCACCCACAGCGAGACACCCGCGGGGCCGGGCGCGACTGGCTCGTCCACGCACACGCCCACGCCTACACCCTCGCCGAGCGCCACGGGCTCGCCCACGCGGAGCCCGACTACCACCCACAGCCAGACACCCGCGGGGCCGGGCGCGACTGGCTCGTCCACGCCCACGCCGACACCTTCACCGAGCGCCACCGGCTCGTCCACGCCCACGCCCACGCCTACAACCTCGCCGAGCGCCACGGGCTCGCCCACGCTTACCCGCAGCCCGCCCGGCTTGTCTACGCCCACGGGCAGCGCGACCGCCAGCGCATCGGCGACCTGGTCACCCACGCCCACGCCTACACCCTCGCCGAGCGCCACGGGCTCGCCCACGCTTACCCGCAGCCCGCCCGGCTTGTCCACGCCCACGGGCAGCGCGACCGCCAGCGCATCGGCGACCTGGTCACCCACGCCCACGCCGACACCTTCACCGAGCGCCACCGGCTCGCCCACGCCTACCCGCAGCCCCCCCGGCTCGTCTACGCCCACGTCCACGCCCTTGCCGAGCGCCACGGGCTCGCCCACGCCTACCCGCAGCCCCCCCGGCTCGTCTACGCCCACGCCCACGCCCTCGCCGAGCGCCACGGGCTCGCCCACGCCTACCCGCAGCCCGCCCGGCTCGTCTACGCCCACGCCCACGCCCACGGGCAGCGCGACCGCCAGCGCATCGGCGACCTGGTCACTCACGGCCACCCCGAGCGGTAGCCCGAGCCCCACCGCTACGGTGACGCGGACACCGAGCCAGAGCCCGAACTATTGCGCCGCCGGGCCCTCGGTCGTGCCCTTTTTCCAGAACTTTTCCGCCGACGTGTCGGGGCCTTGGGCGGCGACCTGCTCCGGCCTGCAGTCTACGAGCCGGCGCTGCTGGCACGCGTTCGACGGCACCGAGTACCCGGGGCAGCGGCTGGCGGTTGGTGCCGCGCCGCGTGAGTGGCTGAGCCGCGGCTACTACCTGGGCTCCGAGAGCAGTGCTCCTGGCTCTTACGTGGGGCCCACCACCACCAACACCACTCGCAACGAGCAGCTCGCGGGCGAATGGCTGCAGCTGCGCCGCCTGGACGGCCAGCCGGTGCGCCTGACAGACTTCACGCTGGCCTGCTACCTGCCGGGCACGGCCCGTCCCCCCTGGCGCGGCGGGGCCCCGCGCCGGCTCTACCTGGCCGCGACGGCGCAGGGCAGCGACGAGAGGAATTGGACGGTACTGTACGAAACCCCGCGGGGCGGACAGGAGGAAGCCTGGGGCTACCGCTGGAGGCGGAACTACGTGCTGAACGCGTCCGGCGACTACCTAGCGTACCGCTGGATCTTTGCCGAGGTGTACCCCTACTACAACCGGACCGGGCGCGGCGCTACGCCCACCTGGGACAATGCGACCAGCCGCACCGACCCCGACCAGGAGTGGTCCCTCGCCGCCTCGAGCTACGCCGCCAACGCACAGCACGTGTGGCGGGCCTTCAACGGCCGCGCCGACGTGGTCACCGACTACTGGTCCTCGGCGGCCGGCGCGTACCTGGCGCCGGGCGGCCTGCCCGCCGCCGGCGCGGCCGTGACGTACAACGTGGATGGCGGCGGCAGCGTGGTGGGGGAGTGGCTCCAGGTCAGCCACGCGCAGTCCCGGTGGCGGGTGGCTTCCTTCACCCTCACGGCCAGGCACACGTACTCGGACCAAGCCCCCCGGACCTTCCGCTTGCTGGGCAGCCAGGGCGGCGGGGCCTGGACGATCCTGTACACGCAGAGCAGCCCCCTCACCGCCGCGTACTGGGCGGACCCCAACCGCAGCCACACGTTCGCCGTGGCCGGCACGGCCGGCTCCTTCTACACTACCTTCCGCCTCGTGGTGCTCGAGACCCTGTCCGTTTACGGCAGCGCGGTCGTGGGCGAGCTCTCGTTCGCCTTGGAAGAGCTGGCCCTGCGCAACCAGCCCCAGGGCTACAGTGACCCGGGCTCGGTGGCGCAGCTGCTGGCGCCGGTCTGGAACCACAAGGCCGGCTACGCGGGCCAGGATGCCGACGTGTCCTCTTCTTCTAGCCTCGGCGTGGACCAGGACGTCTGGTACGCCTTCGACGGGGCGGCCCAGACGGACGCCAATTACTGGTCCTGCTCGGCCGCGGAACTGTACAACAGCACGGCGTACGGCATCGCACTGTTTAACCTGTCCAATACCTCGTGGATAGACGGCAACCTGACCTGGCGCGGCGCTTGGGTGCAGGCCGAGTACCGCCGCGGCGCTAGGCGCGTCGTCCAGTTCCGGCCCGTGCCCAGGTACGGCCTGGGACAGAAGGCCCCGAAGACTTCTGTGCTGGCTGACACACTCTGCTCCTTGCAGGGCCAGCGCCCGGGGCTGGCAACCCGCCGTCTGGTGGCTGGCCGCGCACCGAAGAAAATGTGCCTCGCTGCAGTAAGCCTGCAGCAGGCAGCGCGCGCAGGCGAAACGCGCCGGGCGCCCGCAGCCTGACGCCGCGCACGGCAGGTACCGCGCCCGCGTAGGCAGGCGGAGTTGCGCAGTGTACGACAGAGCCGGCCCCCCCCGTTCGAGGTCAGGGCCGCCCAGGAGCACTTGCCAGGCCCACCGCCACAGCTCACAGCCGCGGCCGGCCCCCCCCCCGGGGCCCGGTTCCGGCCTTCAGCATCATCATCCTGCGTTTGCTCGAGAGGGGCGGGGGGGCGAGGGCTCCGCGTGACCCAGCCAGCCCAACGGAGGGGGCAGAGGGCGCCGCGCCCCGTGGGGAGGCCCGGCGCTTTCTCTCCCCCCCCCCCCCCCCGGAGGGGAGAGGGTGCTGCGCGCCGTGGCCGGGGGGGGGGGGGGGGGGGAGAGCCGCGCGCCGCTGGCCCGCCGCTCCGTACCGAGCGGGGTGCCCTGCGGGGGGGGCAGGCCGTCCTCCCCGCGCCAGCGGCCCCCCCCCCCCCCCCCCCCGCCAGCGGGCCCCCCGCCTACGGGCCAACGGCCCCCCCCCCCCCCCCCCTGCCAGCGGGCCTGGCTCAGCGACGTGGCGGACCCCGTGCACCAGGGCCTGGTGAGCTTTTCGCTGCACCCCGCCGGCTTCGTCAGGGGGCGCTCCGCCGGCGTCTGGCTGTACGATTGCGGCGTGGCCCAGGCGGCGCAGCGCGCCCGCTTGCGGGGGGTGCGCGGCACGACGGAGGGCGGCAGCTTCTGCCACAGCTTGGCTTCGTCGACCAGGGGCAAGCGGGCCGGCGCCTCGTGCTCGTCCATTACTGGCTGCGCCTGACCCTCGCCGTGCGCAAGAGCTCGTGCTTCCAACTCACGGCCTGCCCACCCTTTGCCCGGGCGCTGGTGGGCGAGCTGCTGCCGAACCTCGACCGCCGCTCGGAACACGGCCGCCACCTCTTCCCCGGCTTCTCCGACCTGCTGCGGCAGTTGTTACTGCCGGATGGCTCGCTGTGGTGCGAGGACTGGTGCGAGCCCGCCGGCGAGCACGCGTACGCGCTCAAGCCGCACGTCACGCCGGCCGTGCTGGAGCCCGTGCTCAGTGACCTCTGGGGGCTCGGCGCGGGGGGCTCCGGGGGCGGCTGCGCCCGCTGCGCCGGCGCCGAGCCACCCCCGCCCAAGCGCCGCCGCCGCCGCGCGGGTGGCTCGGCGCCCACGGAGCCCGCGTGGCTGCACCCCCACCCCGGCCTCTGGGCGCCCCAGGACCTGTGGCGCCAGGAGCAGGCCCTCGCGGGCCGCCTGCGGGACCTGGCCACGTCGGGCTGCGGCCACCTGCTGGCCAGGCTCCGGGCCCGCGGGCCGGGGGCTGACGCCTTCGTGCCCAGCGAGGAACAGCGCCGCGCCGCCGAGGTGTGCCTGCGCTCGCGCCTCGGCGTCCTCGTCGGGGCCGCCGGCACGGGCAAGACCTCGCTGGCGGGCTGGCTCCGCTGCCTGGGCGTGCCGCTCTTGTTCGTGGCCGTGACGTGCCAGGCCGTCGCCGCCGCCCGGCGGGCCTGGGCCGGGGCCCCCGGCCGGCCGCCCGCCGGGGACCCCGCCGGGGACCCCGCCGAGCCCGGCCCGGCCGGGGACGCGGCCGGGGAGCCCGCCTGCCGCCAGTGCCGCGGCCCCCCGCCGCCGGCCGAGGGCTGGGGCTCGTACGTCACGGCCGGCTTCTACACGTCCGCCCTGCTAGAGGCGTACGCGGCGCTGCCGCCGAGGCCCGCCTGGCCGACGCCCGCCCTCGTGGTCGTCGACGAGCTGTCCTTGTTCAGTCCGGCGGCCCTGCTCCGCCTCTTGGACGTGCTGGCCGGGCTGGCCCCCTCGGTGGCGGGCCTGCTCCTGCTCGGGGACAGCGCGCAGCTGCCGTCCATGGGGCAGGGCTGCGTGCTGGCGCTGGCCCAACGCCTGTTCCCCGCCTGCTGCGCGTGCCTGGACACCGTCAGGCGCGGCCAGGGCCGGCGCCGGCGGCCTCACGCAGGTGCAGCGCCTGGCGCGGACGCTGCGCCCGGGGGCCGACCCCCGCAGCATCGCGAAAGTGCGCGCCTGGCCCGACGCGGTCCTGGCCCGCTACTTCCGCCTGCACGTAGGCCCCGACGAGCTGCGCGAGTTAGCCCTCGGCTGGTTCCGGCAGTACGAGCCCCCCGGGGGGGTGACCCGCGGGGCCGTGCACGGGGGGCTGCGCTGCCCGAGCTACCAGCTCGCGACCGTGCGGGCGCAGGAAAGGCAACTGCTCAACGAGTGGCTGGCGGGGGCCGCCGGCGCCGTCCGGGCGGCCGACGGCGTCCAGGCCCTGCGGCCGGGGCTCAAGGTCCGGCTGAAGGCGCCCCGCGGCTGCCCCGCGAGGCGGGTCCTGGCGCAGGCGGCGCGCATCTTCGTCGAGCCGGGGGATCTGTGGGCAGAGAACGCCCCGCCGGCCGCCGCGCCGGCCAGGCTCGTCCGGGTGCCGCCGGACCAGGGGCCCTGGGCCCGGCTCGAGGAAGTGCGGGCGGTGGGCTACCTGCTCGACATCTCGGACGTGTGGTTGCAATGTTCGCGGGACGCCAAGAACGTGGCGGTGCGGTGCTTTCCCGGTGGCAGCGCGCTGCCGGACACCCGCACCCCCCTGCCGGCGCAGGTCGGCCGGCGCTCCTGTCCCCTGGCCTTCCGGCGCTTCCTCGTCTGGACGGGCGCGGTAGGGGCCGCGCGGGCATCGTGGAGTTCTACAGCCAGGACCAGCACGGCCGGGCAGCGCTGCGAGGCGGGCCGGGGGGGCTGCGAGCCGCGGGGTGAACTAGCGCGGAGTGGAAGCCTCGTCCCCCGGGGCCTCCGGCCCGGCCTCCCGCTCGGCGGCGGCGGGGAGCGAGGGGGGCGCCCCCTCCACCGTGGCCGTGAGCACCCGGACGTCGGCGCGCCTGACCTTTTCCCAATACTCGCGGGGCGTCAGCCGGCCCCGTCCGCCCGCCAGCGGCAGCACGATGCTGGCCGTGCGGGTGGCTCGGGTCAGGGCGGTGTAGGCGATCTGGCGCAGAAAGTAGTGGCGCGGCGAAGCGTGCGGCGACAGGACCAGGTGCAGGTGCCGGAGCTCCCCCCCTTGGACGCACACGTCGGTGAGGGCGTACCCCAGCTCCTCCTCCCCGGCCGGCCGGCTACGAGCGGGGGAGCCGTCGGGCGGGACGGGGGTGCGCCCCCCCTCCCTATCGCGAGCCCAGCAGCACGGGCGCCGTCCCAAAAGGAGCTTGTTACTCTAGCTAGTGGTGCGTTGGCCCGCTGTTAGCCGGCGTACAAGGCACCAGCACGCTCTTCAGAGGGCGGCCAGCAGTAAAGCAGAATTGCGATTCAGGACGGCAAAAGTCAAGAAGAATGAGGCCGCCGGCAACGGAACCGGCTACAGCTCAAGAGAGGGCCGGCCCCACGTGTTAGGAGGCTTTTTAATGTTTCGTCGTCCGGAGTCCCGCCCGTTCTTCTACCCACAGTCGGTGACGTAGAAGATGAACCCCCCGGTGTTCACCGTGGTGGGCCTCTTAGCAGGGGCGTGCCGGCACAGCCGCTTTTACCTCAGGTAAAAGTACTGCAGCTGGGGCAGCGAGGCCAAGGGCTGCAGATCCTCGCGCCTCAGCTGTGTGCAGGAGGTCAAGTCCAGGTACTTCAGGTGCGGCAGCCCTGCCAAGTGCCGCAGCCCCACACTCGTCAGCCCTGTGCAGTGTGTCAAGTTCAGGCGCTCTAGGTGCCGCAGCTTCGCGACGCCCTGCATCCCCGCGTCAGTCAATTTCAGACAATAGTCAAGTTCCAGTTGCCGCAGCTGGGGCAACCCCGCCAAGTAGTCCAGCCCCGTGCCTTCTAGCTAGTGGATACCAAGCCCCCCGCCAAGCTGGTGACGGAGGTCACCGCCTCGGGCCTCGAGGGCAGCGTAGCGCGGGTGGAATCCTCGGGGCGGCTGATGCGGGGGCTGTGTGTGCCATCCGCCAAGGAGTCCCCCTGGGTCGGGCCCGCGTACCTGTTGGAGCACGACGCGGACGTCAGGCGGCAGGACTTTGCGGGGTTCCGGCTCGACGACGTGGGCCACTTTGTGGTGCTCCCCTGGGCGGCGCCGGACAAGAAGAACCAGGAGAAAGTGTTTGTGCGCACCGCGAACGAAGTGCACTGTGCGGCTACGCTCTGCGTGCAGGGCGCGGAAAAGGAGGGTGCCTTTGTGTTGCACAGCGGAGTGACGGCGTTCCTGGCGCTCGGCTTCGCGCGCGCTCCAGCCGTGGCTGCCCGAGATCGAGGCCCTGGGCAACCGGCGTTACTGCAAGAAGGGGCGGATCTGCGGCTTCTGGGTGCCCACCGTCGTCCTGGACGTGGCGCGCGCTTACGCCAAGAATGCCAACTGGCTGCCACCGGGCGTGAGCGCCGAGGCGGAGGGCAAGGGCGGCAGAGCCCGGGGCGCCGCCGAGGAGGGCCGCCGCGGCGCGGGGGCGTCCGGGGCGAGCGCGCAACTGCCGTTCAAGGGCCTCACCGACTACTGCCGCAAGCTCCTGGCCCAAGAGGCACAGCTCACCGAAGTGGTCCGCAAGCAAGTACGCGAACAGCTGCGTGTGCTGGAACGCATAGCCAAGCTGCAGGAAGAGAAGCTGGCGCTGCTGGAGCAGTTGAGCCTAGCCGAACGCACGGCCGCCACCGGCGGCGCACAGCCGGCCCCGGCTGCCGCTGCCCCGGCCCCGGCCCTGGCCCCAGCCGAATCCCAGTGCGACGCTGCTCCCCCGGCTCCCGCCCAGCCCGTCGCCGACGGCGCCCCGGCCTCCCCCGGGGAGGAGGAAGCGCACAGCCCCGCGGCCGTGTAGCCGACGGCTGGGCAGGACCTAGGTGAAGGACACGGCTAGGCAGGGAAAGGGAGGGGTGCGGGAGAGGGCAAAGCCGCCGTGACAGGAGGGGCTCACCCCCCTTTTCAGGGGAGGAGGGCGGGCAGAGAGAGAGAGAGAGAGAGAGAGAGAGAGAGAGAGAGGGGGGGAAAAGGGGGAGGGCCCCCCCCGGCGGCCGTCCGAGGATTAAAAAAAGCGTCGTGACACCCGCAACAACACTGACTTCGGCCGTACCAGCGCCGCACAGCTCCGGCTTGTTGGCCCCGGCGCCCGGCATGAGTCTGCCCCCCCCGGCGCCCGGCCGGACGCCGGGGCTCGCGCCCGTCACCGTAGCCTGGACGCTAGGCAGGTCCAGGGGCCGCTTGCAGGCCGCCCTGCTACCGCCCGTGGGTTCTGCGCCAGCCCAGTCGTGTTGGTACCTGTGTCCTACTACGCCGGCCCTGACGGACTGCGTCCGCCGGGCCCTGGTCGCGAGCCCGGCCGCGGGCAAGGCCGTGGGCAAGGCCGTGGGCACGGCCGGCCTCGCACGTTGTTTAGCCCTGTCGGCCAACTTTGAGCTGCTTGGGGGCCAAGAGCGGCTGTCGTGTCTGGGCCTCCTCGACGGCGTGTCCGGCGAGGCGTTACTGTACCTGCGGGGCTCGACCGGCCGGCCGGCGCCGCCCTTGGCCCGGTGGTGCCTACGGGCCGACCACCCCACCCGGATCGGGGAGAGCTGGGTGTCCGGTACCGGCTACGTGCAGCGCGGCGGCTGGTGGCTGCTGAGCTGCGCGGCCGCCGACCAGAGCTTGTTTGGCCTGGGCTACCCGGTCGAACAGGGGGGGCGGTCCGCGGGCTTGGTCGTAGCCCGCGGGGCGGACCACTACTACTGCCTAGGCTGGGCCCAGGTGCTGGCGTGCCGGCCACAGCTGCTGCACCACTGGCGGGCCGCGCCCGGGCTGCCACCGGAGCTGCCCGGCGAACGCCCGGCCGTGGCCCGAGTCGAGAGCGGGGCGCCCTGGCTGCAGGCCCTGCTGGACGAGCAGGGCGCGCCGAGCCCAGCCGACGCCGACCACCAGCGCGTCTGGTGGCAGTGCGTGCCGCCGCGCGCCACGGTCAGCGTAACCCTGCCGGCGGGCTCCGTGCACTCAGTCACGGCGCCCACGCCGGACGAGCGCACCACGCCGTGGCCCGAGCCCACGGCGCGGGGCCAACCCCCCCCGGCCCCGACCTGTACGGTGTGCCTGCCCCGCGCGGCCCGGCACTGGCGCTTACTGACTAATCAACGCGTGGCCTTGTGGCACCTGCTCTGCCATTACCGGGGCACCGGGCCGCCCCCCGAGTGCTGCACCGGCGAGCTCACGCCGCAGGGGCCCCGCCACCAGGCCCTGTGCCCCTGGGGCCGGCACCGGACGCCGGGGCCGGCCGTCTCCTTCACTTGCCACCCCGGCGGCCGGCCGGGGGTACCCGACGCGTGCCGTGCGCTAGCCACCGGCGTGCTGCACGGCCGTGTCCGAGCAGTCGACGGGCACACAGAGGCGGCACTGATCTGGGGGGCCCTGGCCCGGGGCGCCGGCCGCCCGCCGGCCTCGCTGCGCCTCGAGCTCGAGGGGCTCGCCGCGCCTTACTCGCACCTCGTGACTCTGGTGCTAGACCTGACGGACCCCTGCTCCCCCGGGGGCGGTCCGCTAAGCCGGCCAGCAGCGCCGACGCAGCTCAAGCAGAGATAAGCGGGCGGGCTTTTTTTTAATGTACAGCCAAAACAGGAGTTTGGGGCGTTGGCAGCCCACACGGCAGCCACCTGCAGGGACGGAAGGGCCAGGGGACCTCCGCCGGCCTAGGGGTCGGCCGGCTCCTGCAGTCGCACCGACAGCAGCTTCGTGGGGTCTTGCAGTCGCTGTTCCCACAGCAGGTGGCCTTCGACCCACACCCGGGACATGTCCAGCATATGCACGTGCCGCCGCCGCGCGGCCGACCAGAAGGTGCGGGTGCAGCAGAAGCTCTTGTCCTGCAGGGCCTGGATGCAAGCCGCGCGCAGGTGGGGGCTAGAGCCGAGGCGCAGCCGCGGGTCCGCTAGGTAACGCCAGGACAGCGCCAAGTCCACCAGGCCTTCCTGCGGCACACAAGTCGCGGCCAAGATAGGGTTCTCCGTCTCGGGCCGGTACACCAAGGACAGCGGGGCCAAGGGCGGCGGGGCCCAGGACAAGTCCCCCATGCCGAAAGCTTCTGCGGGGTCTGGCAGCTGCCCCGCCGGCCCCCGCGCGGCACCCTCTCCCCCGCGCGGCACGCCCTCCCCACACACTTCGCCCCGTACCTCCTGGCCGCCCCTCTCGCTCCCCTCCCCGCTTCACCCGCCCCCCCCCCCCCTCGGCCCACCCCTCCACCCTCCTTCCTTCTTCCTCTTCCTCCGGCGCTCCGTGCCGGCTCGTACTGCCGCTGCACACAGAAAAGCCGAGCGCTGTACCTCCGCCACCACTCCCTCCCCGCCCGCATGAGCTGCGGATCTTGTTTCAAGGAGGGGCAACCCCTGCTGGCGTGCACGGAGTGTCCCGCAGGAGGTTATTGCCAGCCGTGCCTCGAGCAGCACAAAGAACTGAGTTGTCCAGGGACGCGGAAGCAGCGGCAGGCCGAGGCGGCCGCCCGGCAGACCGAGGCGGCGGGCCTCGTCCATCTGCTGCGGGCTGCCGGATCAGCGAGGACCCTGCCGAAGAAGAAGACGGCACGTTTGTCTGCGAAGCGCGCCGCGCCGCCCAGCAACAGGAGCACTGACCGACTGCAAGGCGCGAGAGACTGGCAGTGACCGAGTCCGGGCTGCGTGCCTCGCCCCCCCCCCCCCCTCCCCGCCGGGGCCGCCTTCCCCTCCCTCCCCCCCCCCCCCCCACGACAATCATCATCAGCACCTCGCCGTCCTAATTAAAATCCTGGGTCCCTTCCCTTCCTCTAGCTGTTCGTCTCTTCCTCTAGCTGTTTGTTTTTGATCAGAGGAAGGAGGGCGCCCTGCCCCCCCCCCCCCCTTTCTGGATGAGAGAAAAAGGAAGCAGCACCACTACAAAACTCCCTAACCGACGGCGCGTGTTTTCGAGCTATGGAGCCCGGCGCGGACCAGCTCTGGCAGTTCACGTACGCAGGAGGAAACCCCGTGGCCTGGTGCCAGGGGAGCTCTGCGCCGCGTTGAAGGACGTAACGGAAAGCCTGGCCCCCGAGGTCGCACAGCAGCAAGCCGCCGTGGAAGACCTAAAGCAGCTGATAGCGAGACATGTGGCACGGCGCCCAGGGAAAAGAAGATACAGACGCGCGGCTCATGCTTTTGACACCCAAAAACTTTATTCTGAGCTAGAAGAAAAAAGAGCAGCACTGGCGGAGCTGGAGAGCAGGTGCGACGAGTTTGCGGTTACGGTTAGTGTCAAGAAGCGGGCCAGGATCTGCGTGCAGCCGTCGGGCGTTGTAGCTACCAAGGACGAACAACCGGGCAACGAGGGCCTGACCGTGGAAGGACCGGTTTCCCCAGAGGGGATACACCCGTCCCTTCCCCCTTCTCCGAGCTGTGCCAGTGCCCAGAGTCCCCCCCTTCTCCAAGCTGTGCCAGTGCCCAGAGTCGGAAGAGGTGGAGAGAACGCCCGGGCTTTAGTTTGCGCTGGGGCAGGAAGCCCGGCTTTTCCTGTTGTTTGTTCGTGGTTGCTGTTTCAATAAACGGGGCACCCAACCCAGCCTGGCCGCACCGTACCGGTAGATCGTGACTCTTGTGCACGCGCCGGCCACCTGTGTCGATCACCTGCTAGGAGGCTCCGGCCGACCCGTTGCCGAAAGTAGGTAGGTCAGCGTGGTTTTAGGTGCAGGGGTTAGGCACGTCTTTCCGGGCCAGACCAAGAACGGGCCTAGACAGGGGTCAGGCTGACCAGCCAAGCGTGCGCGAGCCGGCCCCGGGGTGCTGGAGGCTCTGGTCCCCTGACGGCCTCGACTTTGACCTCAGCAGGCTCCTCAGGGACAGAAAGCCGGCGAGGAGCTAGGCTCTACGTGCAAGCTTCCGCGCAGGTTTGCGTCCGGCAGCTAGACGCGCTCGAGCGCGGGCTGCGAGCGGCCGAAGAAGAACACTGGCCTTCGCTAGCCGGGAAAGGAGGGAGCAGGGGGAGGAAAAGGGCCTGGAGGGGGGGGTGGCTAGGACAGGGCCGGGTACGCGGGCAGCCAGTACCACCAATGGCCCCAGTGCCGGCGGTTGCTGCGCCTGACGGCGGCGTCCGCGGGGGAACCTGCTGGTCCCCACCAGTTGAGGTCCGCGCTCACGGCCCAGCCATCCAGGTCGAAGGCCCGGTAGCTGCCCCGGCGCTCCTCGGCGGCCTCGGGGTGCTGGTAAGCGCCGGCCCGCCTCCAGAGCACCGGTGGGAGGGTAGGTATCCAGTCGCTGCCGCGGTACAGGCGCAGCCAGCGCCACCGCCGGCCGGCCCGGCGGAACTCGGACAGCAGCAGGCTGTTGCCAGCCCGGTCACCAATCTTGGGCGCGCCGAACGTGACGCAGGTGAGGGCCGGGCCGGGGTCCCAGCCCAGCGTGTTGGCCAGGCCCACGACTAGGAGCGGCGCCATGGCCCCCCCCAGCGACATGCCCGCCACGTACAGCTCGTCGGGCGGGTGCTGTCGTAGGAGCTCCTGCAGCCGCCAGAAGCAGGGGGGCGTGGCCGCGCGGAAGAACCCCCGGTGCAGCTTGAGGCTGGGCTCCCGTGGGTTCTCTTGGTAGAACCTCTGGGCCGCCGCGATCAAGCCGTCCCGCAGGGTCCGCGGGGCCGGGCTTTCCGCCTGCCCCGGGCTGCCCCGGGCTAGGCCGCGCTCCGCCTGGAGGTCCAAATCCAGCCGATGATTAGGCGCGGTCCACGTCCCGCGGACCGCGATAAAGAATTTGCGCCGCGCGTCCGACCAGCCGACGACGCACCCGGTCTGGGTCCGGGCACAGATCACCGCTTCCACGCACAGGTCCGCGCCGCCGGTCGTCGCGGCCGGCGGCGCGGCCCGGCACTCGACCTGCCGCCGGTCGTACCAGAAGGCCAGCGCACATTGCCCGTGCCGGCCCAGCCGCCGGGTGTGGGCTCGCAGTACGCGGCGTGCTTGGGCCGGCGGGAGCGGCGTCCCCTCGCCCGCCAGCCAGTCCCACAGCTGCAGGTCACTGGCGCGCAGCAGTCGTTGCACACAGGCCGAGGGATAGCACGACACGGACGCCAACACGGCGTTTGCCACCCAGAACGCGAGCGGGGGGTCAGCTGCCGCCCGCGAGGTCATACTCGAACGGGGCACGCGCCGCTGGGCAGGCGTGCGGGTCGGGAGAAGGGGAGAGACACTCAGTTCCCGCCCTTCGCGTGGTTTACCAGGGTACCCGGCCGGGAGACGGCCCGGCAGGCGGACGAAATCCCCTTCCTTGGCCCTCCCTAGGCCCGTCGTGTTTTTCTCCCTCCTTCTTCCCATCCAAGCCACCTTCCCCTTTGCCCGCGTCTGTGTCAGAGGCTTTCCCTCCCTCTTTTGTTGCTCCCGCAGCCGGGAGGAGGCGCCGGTGGAGGGATCGCTCCTCCCCCTCCCCCAGTCAGGCAGAGAGGTTCCTAGCCCGCGCGATTGCCGGGCGTGGCGAGAGCACACAAGAACCAACAGGAACCAAAAGGCCCGCAGCTTTCCACTGGGTATTAAAGCCGTGCCAATGGGTCGTGTAGCCCCCCCCCGGCCCAGCGCCCGTTCTCTTCAGCTTGCCCCGGCCGGCCCGGCAGTGCTAGTTCTCGACACACGAGAAGGGTGGCTTTCTTTGCTTTTAATCACTCAAGCGGCACAACACCGGCGGCGGGCTCGGGGCGGGGCTCCGGCAGCCGCACGGCCCAGGTCTTCTTGTGCCACCAGAACCAGCCGGCCGGCAGTGTCTGGGCCAGGTCCGCGGGCCTGACGAGGGCCTCGACCACCAGGCCGGCGCCGGGCTGTTGGGCCAGCAGGTCGCGGACGTAAGTCTTCTGGGGGACCTCCAAGTCGCGGGCCGGCCAGAACGCGCAGGCCAGGCCGTCCTGGCCGGGCCTGGCCGCCGCGTACACCACGCCGCGCGCGCCGGGGGGCCGCAGGTTGCGCAGGGCCTCGGCTAGGCCCCCCGGACCGGTGGCGCGCTCCACCAAGAGGCCTGCCAGGGCCCGCTCGGCGCTGCTCACGCCGCACACGCCGGCGTGGTGCTCGGCATCGGCCGAGCGGCACTGCCGCCACAGTACCAGGTGGCGTCACACCGGTGGCAGCGGGCGCGGCCGGCCGGCTGGTCCGCCGCCCACCACGCCTGGCAGGCAGCGCGCCCGCAGAGCTGCCACAGGACTTCGCGGGGTGGGCGCGAGCGCGGGACAATCACGACGCGTCGTTTCCGCCCGGCCCGCTCCGCGAGGGCGGCGCGGGCCCGGCGCTTGCGCTTGCGGGTCATGAGTCGTCGGGTGCCACGGAGGGGGAGGGGTGCTAAAAAGTCTACGGCTGGAGGACTCTGGAGAGTCTGCGCGGTCGCTGCCCGGCGGTCGGCCGCAAGCTGTTTTGTGTGCCGGACGAGGGAGGCCCGGGGGAGAGCAGTCGGGAGCGCTCCGAGGGGGGGGGTGCGCGCGCGCCTCCCCCGCTCACCCCCCCCCCCCGCGGGCGCCCACCACGGGGCACTCACGCCCGCCGGATGCCCTCACGGTCCACCTCTCCCCTCCTACACACACACTCGAGCCCGGCGGTACTCCCCCCCCCCAGCAAGACCCCCTTTCTCCCGCGCGACAGAGGCACGGAGAAGAAAAGGGAAGAAGGGGAGGGACAGGCCGCGCCCCCCTTCCCCGTGCTTCCCTGCCTGGACGGTAGCCGGTCACGGCGTCGTAAAAAGCCTCCCTCTTCCCCCCCCCGGATGCTCGCTTGCCCCGCGGCGGTACTGGCGCTGGCTGTGCTGCTGCTAGGCCCGGCGCGGGCCCAGGACGGCCGGCTGCCTGTGCCCCCCAACAGCGCCAGCCAGCGGCAGTCAGTGTGCGACACTACTTACTTTGACGTGGCGGCGCCGGGCACCCCCGAGCCCCTCTGCCGGACCTGCACGGGCTTCGACGGCCGGCCCAGCCCGTACTGCGGCCGGCGCGGCGTCTGTACTTGGCACGAGCCCTGGCCGCAACCCGCCTGCCGCTGCTACAGCGGCTACCTAGGCCCCGGCTGCGAGGTGGCGGCCGTGACCAAGTACTCCTGCGGCCGGCGCGAGTTCACGTGCTCGCTGGGCCCCGACTGGGCCCGGGCCCTAGCGGGCCTCACGCTGTCCCTGTCCGAGGAGATGTCTTGGCAGTGCACCTCGCCGCTGCAGACCACGGCGGAGGGGCTGGCCCTGCCGTACCTGCAGCTCCAGCGCGCGTACCTGTTCGACGCGGAGCGTGGCTTCCTGTACCAGACCGCCTTCTGTTTTCTAGCGCACAGCGTCTGGGAGTGGACGAGCGCCCCCTGGGCCCGGCCGGCATCGGCCAGCGCGCTGCCGTACCGGCCCGGCCTCTGGGTCGCGGCGGAGGCCCTGCCGGGCGAACCGCCGCCGCTGGCGCACCTGGCCCCGGTGCTGTCGCAGGAGAAGGTGTGCCCCTTTCCCCTGACGCCGGATGTGGCGCGGGGGGGGCTTGACTCGCTCGCGATCGAGGCGGCGGGGGGCAGCCGCAGTCCCGCCTGCTCGGCCGAGCCCGTGCCGCCCCTCGACACGCTCCGGCTGGCGCTGGACGAGCAAGCCGTGCGGTGCTACCCCCTGTGGCTCAACTCCGTGCTGCCCGAGGGCTACCTGCACCAGTACCGTTGCCGGCCGGCCGGCGCGGGCTTGCTGGACCTGGACTGCCTCGTCCAGGTCCCGCCCGGCACGACGAGGCTGTCGCTGGGCGCGCTCCTGGCCCAGTGCGCGTAGCCCGGCCGGGCCCGCCCGCCCGGGCGGGCGGCCGAGAAAGAGGAAGAAAACAGAAAGGAGTGCAGGCTAAGCCGGGAAGCCGACGGGGGCGGCACAGGCTCCTCTCAGCGAGGCTCGAGCCAACCACCAACTCCTTTTCCCTCTTTGCCCCCTGACCGTCGCAGCTCTGCCAGACACGAAACGAACCCCCGCGTCAGTCTGTCTTTCGCCAGGCCTCTAGTTTTTAGTTAAACTACTACCCTGGCCGCCCCGTCCCTGTCCTCCTGGGGCCCATCCCAGTGCTGGGTGTGGCCGCTGGCCCGCGGGCCCCGAAACCCCTTCTCGTGTCGTGCCCTGTCTTAAGCCTAGGTGGTGCAGCTACCGTTCTGACCATATCCCGTCCGAGGAGTCTAGGTCGTCGTCCTCCTCCTCTGCCGGCAGCCTGAGCTGCGGCACACGCGCTAGCCCCGCGGCCTCCGCCCCGGCGTGCGTGACCCAGCGGCCATGGCGCAGGTCGAGGTGTTGCAGCCGGTGCAGGCCGGCCAAGTGCGCCAGCCCCGCATCCGTCAGTTCCCGGCAGTGGCGCAGGTCGAGGTGTTGCAGCCGGTGCAGGCCGGCCAAGTGCGCCAGCCCCGCATCTGTCAGTTCCCGGCAGTAGCTCAGGTCGAGGTGTTGCAGCTGGTGCAGCCACGCTAAGTGTGCCAGCCCTGTACCCTTCAGTTTCTCGCAATCGGTCAAGTCTAAGTGTTGCAGCTGGTGCAGCCCCGCCAGGTGCGTCAGCCCCGCATCCGTCAGCCACCCGCAATGCCCCAGCGCGAGGTGTCGCAGGCCTGTCAGGCCGGCCAAGTGTGCCAGCCCTGCATTGCTCAGGCGACACAAGGTCAGGTCTAGGTGCTGCAGCCCGCTCAGCCCCGCCAGGTGCGCCAGCCCCGCAGCCGTCAGCCCCCAGCAGGCCCGCAGATCTAGGTATTGCAGCTGCGGCAGCCCAGCCAAAGCCCCCAGCCCCGCATCCTGCAGTTGTTGGCAGTACCCCAAGTCTACGTGTTGCAGCCCGGGCAAATTGGCTAAGTATTCCAGCCCTTGTCCCGTCAGCTTGCTGCAATAGCGCAGGTTTAGGTGTTGCAGCTGGTGCAACTCCGCCAGGGGCTGGAGCTCTGTATCCGTTAGCCCCTGACATTCGCTCAGGTCCAGATGTCGCAGCTGGTGCAGCTTCGCTACGTGTCGTAGTCCCTCGGTCGTTGCCAGCTGGCATCGACGCATGCACAGGCGTTGCGGCCGTGGCAGCCCAGCCAAGGGAGCAAGCCCCGCCACTGTCATTCTGTCGCATAGTCCCAATTCCAAGTGCTGCAGCTGGGTCAGCTGGCCCAAGGGCAAGAACCCTTCGTCCGTCGCGCTGTCACAATCTTGCAGATCTAGGTAGCACAGGTCTGGGAGCGCGTCGACCACGCCGCGCAACGACGTGGAGGCCTCGGTCAGTCTGGACGAGGACGGGGGGAGCGAGCCTTTCACCACGAGCCCCTCGATGCGGACCTGAGCCCGGAGCGCGCGAACCTCGGCCAGGGGTTTAGCAGCCCGTCCCCGCACCTCGAGCCTCGCCCGAGGCCGGGCCCCGGCACCCCAGGCCTGTCCCCAGACCCGCACCAGGGGCCGGAGCTGCGGCCGGGCTACCAGGTCCAGCGCTAGGTCGCCGGCGCCGGCCGCCCGCCAGGTCGCGGGTGTCCGCAGCTGTCGGTCGTACTCCAGTGCAGCACAGGCCAACGCAGCCAAGTCAGTCCAGCCCAGCCAGCGCAGGAGCCGCGGGTGGGCGCTTAGCCCGCGGGCAGAGTCGACCATCCGGGGCACGTGAGGGAGGGCGCGGGGGGCAGCTGTGGTGTGTCGTTCGCCACTTTGGGTACCTGGGGCTGCCACCGACGCCATCGTCTTCTTTGGTTGGGGGGGGCGCTCCAGGGGGGGAGGAGAAAAGAGAGGGAGCTCCTCCTGCCCCAAGGGGAAGCAGGGGAGGAGGGAGTGTGTGTGAGGGGGAGAGAGGAGTGCCTAAGCTGGCGACTGCGGCGTCCGGCGGTCTCGCATTCCAGCCCAGGTATTTCGGCTACTGTCTTAGCATATCCGGTCCGGGGAGCGCAGGTAGAGGTCGTCGTCCTCCTCTGCCGGCAGCAGCAATTCCTTGAGCTGCTGCAAGCTCGCTAGCCCCGCCCTGGCCGCCCTTGCGCTGACCAAGCTGCAAAAGCGCAGGTCTAGGTATCGCAGGTTATGCAGGCCCGCCATGCCCTTTACCCCCGACGTCGTCACCCTTGGGCAACCGCTCAAATCCACGTGCTGCAGGCTTCCTAGGCGGGCTAAGTACCTCAATCCCACGTCTAGCAGTCCGCGGCACGATTCCAGGTCTAGGCGTCGCAGCTCTTTCAGGCCGGTCAAGTACACAAGCCCCGTACCCGACAGGCCGTCGCAGTAACTCAAGTCTAGATGTTGCAGCTGGTGCAGGGGCTGCAAGTGCATCAGGTGCTCATCCCTTAGCAGCCGGCCATGGCGCAGGTCTAGATGTTGCAGGCGGTGCAGCCCCCGCAAGTGCCCAAGCCCCTCACCCGTTAGCTCTTCGCACAAGCCCAAGTCTAGGTGTTGCAGCTGGTGCAGCCTCGCCAGGTGCGCTAGCCCCGCATCCGTCAGTTGCCGGCAACCCCTCAAGTCTAGGTGTTGCAGCTGGTGCAGCCCCGCCAGGTGCGCCAGCCCCGCATTGGTCAGTTCCCGGCAATGGCTCAAGCTTAGGTGTTGCAGCCTTGGCAGATTGGCTAAGTTGATCAGGCCTTCCCCCGTCAGTTCAGAACAACGGCTCAGATCTAGGTGTTGCAGCTGGTACAGCCCCGCCAAGTACGCCAGCCCCGCATCCGTCAGTTGCAGGCACTCGCTCAAATCTAAGTGTTGCAGCTGTCGCAGCTCTGCCAAAGCCGAAAGCCCAGTCTCCGTCATGAGGAGGCAATCGCTCAAGACCAAGTATTGCAGTTGTCGCAGCTCTTTCAAGGACAACAGCCCTTCATCCGTCAGCACTCGGAAGTGTCTCAGGTCTACGTAACACAGGTCCGGGAGTGCCTCGACTAGGCCGTGCAACAACGCAGAGGCTTCAGCCAGTGCGGACGATGACGGACGGGGCGAGCCTCGCACCACCAGCCCCTCGATGCGGGCGCTAGACCTGAGCGCGAGAACCTCTGCCAGGGGGGCTGGTGCGCGTGCCGCCACCACGAGCTTAGCCCGGGGCCGGGCCCCTGCGCCCCAGGCCTGTCCCCAGACCCGCACCAGGGGCTGGAGCTGCGGCCGGGCCACCAGGTCCAGCTCTAGGTCGCCAGCGCCGGCCGCCCGCCAGGCCGCGGGCGTCCGCAGCAGCCGGTCGTACTCCGGTGAGACACACGCCAGCGCAGCCAAGTCGGTCCAGCCCAGCCAGCGCAGGAGCTGCGGGTGGTTATCTAGACAGGGGGGCCGGCAGTCCGCCATCCAGCGCCCAAGAGAGAGCGGGGCAGGAGCAGCTAGTGCGTCGTCTCTCAGGTTTGGGTACCTAGGGCCGCCGCCGACGCTGCCATCCTCTGCAGTTGGGCGGGACACCCACGGGTGGGACGAGGGGATCAAGGAGAGCGAGGGAGAGAGAGAGAGAGCGAGGGAGAGAGAGAGAGAGAGAGAGAGAGAGAGAGAGAGAGAGGCGCGAAAGCTGACGGCGCCGCCTGCCACCAGGGAGAGGGAAAAGGTGGGCGCGCGTGGTTTACTTGGGGAGAGGGGAGGGGGTAGCTGCCGTGCTACGGCGGGGGGGCGCAGTCTCCCGCCCGACCGACCGTCTCGTGTGCTGGCCTCGCTAGCCTAGCCTCGCTCTCCAGTGAGTTTCTTTTTAATTAAAGCTACGCAGCGGTGGTGGTGCAGCGTCGTGGGTAGCGGCCGCGGCCCCTCCTGCGCGCTGACGGTCGGCCAGCTAACTAGTCTAGCTATTTCCGGGGCCGCTTGAGGCTCAGGGCGTAGGCCGCTTCCATGTCGTTGATGCAGCGCTCCCGCTGGTCCGGTTTCAGGTGCGAGACGGGGAACAGGTCCAGGCTGCACTCCAGTCGTTCGCGCAGTTGCTCGGACGCGTGCGTGTGCGCGCCGGGCAACGACCACACCGCGGCCGACAAGTGCTCCGCCAGCACGCCCTCCCGGGCGTCGCCCCCCCGCCTAGCCTCCTGCAGCAGGGTGACCTTGACGTGCTCTAGGTGGCGGTACAGCACGAGCACCGACAGCAACAGGCGCACACACAGGCGCAGGTCGTGCGTCGGGCCGGAGGCCGGGGCCTTGGCGTCCGTGTACAGCGCGTGCGGGGCTGCCTCGAAGAACAGGCGCGCGGTGTTGGCGAGCTGGGCGGTCAGCGTCCGCAGCCAGAAGATCTGCTGCGCGTAGCGAGCGTCAGCCACGCCCGCCGGGCGCCCGTCGACGGCCTCCGGGACGCCGGCCAGGGCCTCGACAAAGGACTTGGCCCCGCGCCGGTGTAGCAGCAGCATGAAGCCGTTCAGCAGGGCCAGGTGTAAGGCCAGGCCCGCGGGGGCGTCCTCCAGCGCCGTCAGGTCCTGCCACCAGGCCGCGCGGCTCCCGTGCTCCGGGGGCTGGCCGTGCCGCTCGGCCCGCAGGATGGCCGACTGGGTGTGCGTCTGCCAGCCCCACGCGGTGGCCAGGTCGCTCGCCACGTACAGGCTGAGCTGCACGATGAGGTCTCGCTCGGCGGCGGCCGGCAGCGCCCGCGGGGCGATCGCGGCCGACAAAGACAGCACTTGCTCCCGGTTGCGTGCCTCCAGCTGCAGCAGCGAGGCCGCCGTGGGCCGTCCGTAGTGGCTCTCGAGGGCGGGGTCGGGGTCCTCGGGGGCCGGCCGGCCGTCGGCGGCGAAGCGGGCCTCCGGCTCCAGCGGCAGGGACAGCGCCTCCCCGGGCCGGAGGTGCCGGGCCGCGCACAGCAGCCCTACCGCATCGCTGTCGAACATGAGGCTCACGTTGTGGTCCTCCGCCGCCGGCAGCTGGGCCAAGAAGGGGTTCAGGACCGCTCCCACCACGGCGCCCGACAGGTAACTCCGGACCAGGAAGGCGTTGCGGCGGGCGTAGGCACAGAGCACGTCGTCCTCGGCGACCTGCACCGCCAGCACCAGCCTGAGCAGCTGGGCCAGGTTCTGGGCCACCTGGGCCGGCAGGAGCTCCTCGCGCGCCGCCCCGTCCTCCGTGGCCGGGGCGCCTTCGGTGCGCCGGCAGTGCAGTTTGTCCAGCAGCACCTGCGACCAGCTGCAGGACCGTGGCTCGCGGGGGCTTTCCCAGGGCGGGGGGCCGATCAGGGTTTCGAGGCACGCGTAGAAGAGGAGCAGGTGCCACTGGTGGGCGGTCGTCAGGTCCAGGCCCCGGGTAGAGGTGCGGCTCTCGTCGCCCAGCCCGGCGCAGAGGCCCAGCAGCTCTGGCGGCAGCAACGGTGTTTCGTACTGCACCTTGCGCGGGGGCTGGGCGGACCCGCGCGCGCTCGCCGTGCCGGGGTGGCGGTGGAAACAGCGCAGCACCCAGGCGGGCACGCACTGGCGCGAACGAATCGGCATGGGCCTGTTCTCCTTGGGGCTGTACGAGTGCGCCTGCTGCCCGCTGTACAAGACGCAGACCCCGGAGGGGCACTCGCCGATGACGCTGTCGGCCTCGGCGCCGCGGGAGGGCGTCTCGCCGTGGCGGAACACCACCCGCGCGCTGTCCGTGTCATAGCGCAGCAACGAGCCCCCGTGCTTGCTGGCGTGCACCTCGTTCCACCAGGCCCAGTCGGTCTCCGTCTGCAGCGGCCGGCGCGGCCCTGCCCCTGGCGCTGGGCTGGCCCCGGGGGGCCCGCCCCCCGGCCCCCCCCCCCGAGCCCCGCCTCCGCCCCGTAGCGCCCGCCCCCCGGGGGCCGGGGGGGCCGGGCGCCCTCCGGAGCCCCGCCGGAGGGCTCACTGCCGAAAGGCGGGTCCCCCGGGGTCAACCCGGCGGCGTGGCTCCGGAGGGTGTCCGGGAGCTGGGCGTTCGCCCCGTCCGGCGGCGCGGGGGGCAGCCGGGGGCCCGCCTGCGCTGGCACCGGGGCATACTAGAACGCCCCCGCGTCCGCCTGCGCTCGGGGCGGCCCCGCGTCCGCCTGCGCTGGCACCGGAGCGGGGGACGCCCCCGTGTTCGCCCACGCTCGGGGGGGCTCGGGCTCCTCCGCCTGCGCGGGGAGTGGCTCTGCCTCCTCCGCCCACGCTCGGGGCGGCCCCGCGACCGCCTGCGCTGGCACCGGAGCGGGGGACGCCCCCGCGTCCGCCCACGCTCGGGGCGGCCCCGCGTCCGCCTGCGCTGGCACCGGAGCGGGGGACGCCCCCGCGTCCGCCCACGCTCGGGGCGGCCCCGCGTCCGCCTGCGCTGGCACCGGAGCGGGGGACGCCCCCGTGTCCGCCCACGCTCGGGGGGGCTCGGGCTCCTCCGCCTGCGCGGGCACTGGCAGGAGCTCGGCCTCCTCCGCCCACGCTCGGGGCGGCTCGGCGTCCGCCTGCGCAGGGAGCGGCCCGGCCTGCGCGGGCACTGGCAGGAGCTCGGCGCCCGCCCAAGTATCTGCGTCGGCCTGCCTCATCGGCACGCTGGGCGGCTCGGCCTGCGCCCGGGCGGGTGCCCGGGGGGGGGACACGTCTCTTCCCCAGGGATCCGCGCTCCGCTCGGCCCCACCCAGGTCCACGTCTAGCATTTCACAGAGCTCCGCCATGATATCGGCGTCCCGATCTTCCAGCGGCGGGGGTCCGTCCGCCGTGGCCGCGCTGGCCGGGGAGGTCTGGCCCTCCATCCGCGGTGCTCTTTCTGCCGCGACCACCGGTGGTGCGTCAGCCACCCACTGGGCTGACGGCCCTCCGCCAGCCGCACCCCGCCCCTCCCCCTCTCTCTGCCTGGCTCCCCTCCTGGTCCAGGGGGCGGGGCCTTCTTCCCTTTCCCCTTCCTTCTCCCCCCCCCCCCCCCCCCCCCCCGCCGCCCGGGAGAGCGTGTCCCTCCCTCTGGCCACCGCCGCCCTGCCCCCCCGGCCCCGTCCGCCGGCCCCGCCCGCCTGCCAAGTACGGTAGCGCAGACATTTGACCGCGGCCCCGCACCCCGATGGGCGGGCTCGCGCCGCAGTCCGCTGTGCCTCCGGCCGGCGGAGCTCCCGCTGCGGCCCCCACCCGCGTGGTGGTAGGCGCGGGCGGCGGCGGTGATACGGCCATGGCCCTGGGCTTCGCGGCGACCAAACGCGGCCAGCCCGAGCGGGCCGGCGAGCTAGCGGGGCGTTGGGTGGTCCTGGCGGCGGGCTACGAGCTAGCCGAGCACCGGGCCGCGCTCGCCAGGGGCTGCTACACGCGCGAGGGGGTCTGTGTGCGCGGCGGCCTGGGGCCGGAGGCTCTAGCCCAGTACCTGGCCTTTGTGCTGGCGGGCGCGGCGCCGGGCCTGCCGGGCACGCTGCGCCTCAAGCCCCACACCCACGCGGAGCTGGTGCACGCCCTGAACCACGACTTTGCGGGCCTGCTACCACCGGGGCACCGGGGGCAGCAGGCCGCGGAGGAGGCGCTCGCCCGGCCCGACTTCAAGTACCAAACCCTGCTGGAAGAATCGGAGGCCTTGTCCCACGCGCAGGGCACAGAGCTCCTAGTGTTTGCGAGCCCCGGCCGGGCGGCGGACCGGGGGGCCGGCCGGGCGCTGCGCCAGCTGCTGCGGGCGTGCCTGCAGTCCTACCGGCCCGTCCGGGAGGTGTGGTTGCTGGACGCGGGGGGGGGCCTGGTGGACGAGCGCGTGGGCGGCCGGGACGTGGCCGTGCGCAGTGCGTTCGAGACCTTGTGCCGCGAGTGCGCGAGCGGGGGTGCCCCGGCCCCCGCCTTCCGGTTGCGGCACGCCATCTTTGGCCTAGGCGTCGATGCACACGCCGCGCCGACCCTCGTGGCCGCCAACCTCTTTGCTTACCACGACCGCTTTTGCCACGCCCTGGGCTACTTCGACCCGGAACTCGCGGCCGAGTTCTATACCGCGTGCCAGACGCGCCCCGAGCTCCGGCCCTTGTTACAGCCCGGGCGGGCGTTGGGCGCCTGGACGGCGGCCTACGAAATGCTGCACCCGGGGTCGGCGGGCGAGGCCGCGCCCGCCGGGCGCCAGCAGTGGTGGCAGGCGCTGCGGCCCGGCCAGGCCGGCGGGCCCACGGACGCGCAGCTGTGGCTCTACTCCGAACTCTTTATTCGCCGGCGCCCGGAGTTCCAAGCACTAGAAGCCAGGGCCGCCCGGCAGCGCGCCGCCCAGGCCCGCGCCGCCGTCCAGGAACCGTTGGGCGTCGCGGCGTGGCTGCCGCCGGTCGCCGAGCACCCGTCCGGGCGCGCCGCGGGGGGGCTGCCGCCGGTCGCCGAGCACCCGTCCGGGCGCGCCGTGGGGGGGCTGCCGCCGGTCCCCGAGCACCCGCCCGGGGACGATGAGGCCTCCTCGGCCCTGGCGGAGTTAGCGCGTGATCTGGCCACGCAGGACCCCACCCGGCGCCACATGGTCTGCAGCCTGTTGGCCGCCTGCTACGTCATTGACTTTGTCTGCACCCGGCCCGCCCGGTAGCCCCCCTGAGCGGGCGGCCGGGCACGGAAGGGGGGGGGGGGGGGCGGCTTCCTCTCCTCCCCCCCCTGCGTGCTCAGGTAGATAAAAAAGCTGCTCTCTCTCTCTCTCTCTCTCTCTCTCTCTCTCTCTCTCTCTCTCTCTCTCTTGGACACAGACCTCCCTCCGGCGCCCCCCGGCCGCCAGCACGGGGGGGGGCTAGGTCCTCCCCCGGGCCAGGCCTTGTAGTGCTCATGCTGTTTAATCAAGGAGAGGCAGAACTGTGCGGACGGTCGCCAGCGCTACGGTGGGTAGCTAGTCAGAGCCTTCGTCTTCTTCTGCCTGCCAGTGAGCCTGCTCATGCAGGCACGGCAAGTGCCCCGGCTCACCCCCATGCCCTGGCTGGCCACCGGCGGACTGACACAGTGACTCCAGACCCGCGCGGACTTCGGCTAGGCTTCTTTGGGCCTGGTCCAGTGTGTTGAGCACCTCCCGGAGGCACGCTAGCCCTTGCCGCCAGTGCTGTCTGTCCCGTTCCAGGCGCGCACTGAGCCCGAGCAGGCGTTCCAGCTCACGCCGCGACCGCTCGGCCTCCTGGTCCCGGGCCAGCTGGTGCTGGGCGTTCTCCACCGCGCCCAGGAGCGAGCAGGCTAGGTACCACAACAGCAACAGCGCGAGCGGCCCGCACAGCACAGACGCTAGCGCGGGGACCGTGTCGGGCAGCCCCAGCCCGGCTAGCAGAACTTCCCACTTGGGCAGCATCCTTTGTGCCTCCGACCGCGACTCCGTGCGGTCGCCGGCGCCGTTCTGACCCCCGGCCGCGCTGGCCCGCGGCCGGGCAGGCCCCGGGGGGGCGCACGGAGGGGGGGGGCGTGCCAGCGGGCCCGCTGGCGCGAGGCGGAAGAGGCGGGCGCAGGGGGGGGGGGGGGGGAGAAAGAAGACTCTCCTCCGCCCTGCCGTGTGTCCGGCGCCGCCTCCCTCCCTCCCCCCTGCCCACCCCCGGCCACGCCCGCGACGTGGTGGGCGGCACAATTGACGCTGCGCCTGTTACCCGCGTTGGCCATGTTCAAGAAGCGCAAAGACAAGTCCAAGAGGTGGCCTAGGCCCCCACCCGACTATCCCGTCTGGCCGGCCGGCCCGAGGCCCGAAGACGCGGCCTGGCAGCTCTGGCGCGCGGGACCCTGGCGCGAATAGACACGGGCGTGCCAGCCAGGGGGGGGGGGGGGGGCCTCTCCTCTTCGCGGGGCACTCGTCCCTCCTCTGACCTCCTGCAGCAGGCCTAGGTTCGGGGCAGGGACAGCACTCGCGGCGGACCAAGACCCGCCCCCGCCCGCGGGACAACCCAGCAAAGAACAAGTTGGTATCATGGGGCTTTTCCGCACTCCGTCGTCACCAAACAACGCGGCAGGTCGCGCGGCTACCAGCGCGCAGAAATTTACGGCGCCTGGCTCGGAAGTTTTGGATTTTTAAAAAAGTCGTCTTTTTTTAATAAATAAAAAAAATACACGTTCTAGCATGATGGTCCCGGAACAGTGTCTGGCGCGGGGGCTGCTTTGTCGGACTTCTGGGCCATGCTCTTCCTGGCGAGCCACTGCAGGGCCCTGGCGTCGCCCTGCTCGGCCGCTTGCGTGAACCACTCCCTGGCCTTGGCGCGGTCTTTGGGCACGACGCGGCCGAAATAATACAAAATGCCCAGCATCCGCAGGGCGCCCTTGTGGTTCTGTGCAGCCGCTCGCCCGTACCACTCCAGTGCTTTGGCAATGTCCGCTGCCACCCCCCGGCCCCTCGTAACAGACAGCGAGCATGTACTGAGCGACCGCGTCGCCCTGCGTAGCTGCCTGAGTAAACCACTGCACTGCCAGGGCAAAGTCTCGTGCCACGCCCTCGCCCTCGTAGTACAAGAACCCAAGGCGGTATTGGGCCCGGGCGTCGCCTTGCGCGGCCGCCTGGGCGTACCGAGCCGTCCTCGCCCTCCACCTAGCGCTTTGGCTCTGAGCCATGTCCAAAATCCGCCGGCGGGAGAAAAAGTTAGTGGTATCTCTTTACCTAGCAGGAACAATAAGCGCGACAACTACCTTGGCCTCCTGCTCCCTGGCGGATGGGCTAGGGAGGAGAGCGGGAGAGTGAGGGGGGTTAGCCCTTCCCCCCCCGGCCTTAATTCGCTTGTACTGAGCACGCAGAGGCGGGCCCCCTGCAGCCAGGTAGACGGAGAGAGAGAGAGCGCGCGAGCATGCAGGAACCGGCTAAAAAAACCTGCCCTGCGCGTTCTCTCTCTGGCTCCGGGGACCCCGGCTCTTTACTACAGCCCTCCGCCCGCAGGGAGCTCGCCCCCTGCTGGGGGAGCCTCCTCGTCCGGCTCGTCCTCCGACTCCGACTCGTCTTCTGACCCTGGCTCGTCCGCTGGCTCCGGCTCGTCCGCTGGCTCCGGCTCGTCCGCTGGCTCCGGCTCGTCCTCTGACTCCGACTCGTCCTCTGACTTCGACTCGTCCTCTTTTTCCCCTCGGGGAGTTTCCGCCCCGGCTGGCTGCTCCGGGAGTCGGTCAGCTGGACAGCGTGAGCGGCGAGTGAGGAGAGGAAGGAGAAAAAGAGGGCTGTGCACGCCGCCCCCCGGGGGGGGGGGATCCCGATATTAGACAGGAAGCCCAAAAGGGGGGGGGGGGGGTATGGCGCCTCGTCCTCCCCCCAGTGGTTTGCCGCGAGTTCTTAAAAGTCAGGCTCTGCAACAGAAACCTGGTTAGCCTTAGCACCCCGGCCACCGGAATACGACCAGGGGCTATTACAGCCCCAGAACTCTTTGCTCCGTCAGGCCTTAAGCCCCCGGGCCGTTGTAGACTACGCGGGCGCGGGCGAGCGCGGACAACGGGCTCCCGCCAGACCAGCGCACCTCCACGTTTCGCGCCCCCCCGTCGCTGCCGCGCACACAGACGAGGGGCGGGGAGTTGCCGCAGTGCAGCAGGTACAGCCGCACGGGCGGTGCGCCGGGGGGCGCACACAGCGTGAGCCGCCGGCAGCCCAGTCCCTCCGCACCCCGCAGCAGGACTACCCGGTTCAGGGGGCAGAGCCGCAACAGCCACGCCGGGTCGGGAGGGCTCAGGGGCCCGGCGCCCAGCAGCACACGCTGCACGCACGGCAGCGCCAGCCCGCGGGCTGCGCAGCGCTTGCCACAGGGCGCCCCGGACCTCGCAAGCTACCTCCGGGGCCAGCCAGGGCCGGGCGGTCTGTAGGCAGGCCAGGCGGTCCGGCCGCCCGAGCGAGACCCCCGCCCAGGGCTGGTGGTAGCCGCGGGCCAAGAGATCGTGGTCCAGCCCGTTCGGCCAGTGCAGCCCCTGGCAGTGCAGCAGTGTGTGCCGGAAGAAGGCCGGCGGGGCGGCCGGCAGCAGCAGGGGCGCCTGTGCGGTGGGCGCCAGCCCCAGGAGCCACAACTCCCGGGGCGCGCGGCCCGGGTGGACGCGGAGGCACCCCGCCCGCTCCGGGCCCACCCCTAGCAGCAAGGTGTGCTGCGGCGACAGAAAACGGAGGCCCAGCTCGTCCTGGCCGTCCACGGCGCCCAGCGCGGCCGTCAAGTCGTACTGGGTCTGCGAGTCGCGGTCGTCGTCTTCGATGACCGTGAGAGCGCACTGGCCCCGGACGGTGAGGCTGGGCAGTTCACCAGCTTGGCCAATGCGAGCGGCATGTTCCTGAACGCAACCGGCTTCGATTTGAACGTGAGCCACTGGCGGCTGCCGAACCTCCTGCAGTTTCAGGACATGTTTAGTGGCGCGGCGGCGTTCCGTGGCATCGGCCTCAACTCGTGGCCCAGCACACCCCTGTTGCCCGCGGGCTCGCAGTACTGCAACCGGTTGCTCGCGGGAGCCGCGTGCGGCCGCGCTTGTCCACAGCCCGCGTGGTGCTGCCGCGACTGTGTAGCCGAGTGGCAGGTGCTCGCGGCGGGCGTGGGGGTAATATCCTCTTACCAACTTCCCCTGCGGGACGACCCCGGCGCCGGCGGCAGCGACACTGCTTTCCTGGTCGAATGGGAAGATGGCACGGCCAGGGAGGCGTGTACCGTGGCCGGGGGCTGCAACCAAAGCTACGCTAGCACGGGGCTGTACACCGTCTTCTTGTACGGCACCAACATCCCGGGCTTTACCCTGGCGTCTGTCTCACTGGACGTAACGTCTTGGTGCGTCGACAAGAGGCTGCCCAATGGTAACGAGTGGTGCGCGGGATATTATTGCAACCAGAACTGCGCTTGGATAGCTTGGCCAGAAAACACTCAGTACTGCTCGGTCTCTCAGACGGATATCATCGGCAACGATGGCACGCTGCCCTGGCAAGCCTGTTGTGTGTGTGGAGGAGGGGAGACAGCATCCCAGGGGCACGTGGTCCTGCGCGCTATCTACGACTGGGGGGGCGTGCGGTGGCACACCACGGCCGGCCACCACTTCCGGGGCGACTCGCTCGTGGCCGTGGCCCCGCCCACGGCCCGCGCCAGCCAGGGGCTGCGGTCGCTGGCCGGTTCGCTGGGCGGCCTCGGCGGCCTGTCCGCGGCCCTGGACCTGGGCTTGCTCGACACGAGCCTGGTGACCGACGTTTCGCGGCTCACGGTCGGGGCGCCCAACCTAGCCCTGCTGGGCCTGGAGCACTGGAACACCTCGCGGGTGGTCAATGCCTCGCAGGCCTTCGCGGGGTACAACCGCAGCCTGGCGGCGCAGTTGAATGGCTGGGCTGTCACGCAAGTGCAAGACTTTGGTGGGCTGTGGAGCGGGGCTTGCGTGCCGGCCGCGCTAGATCTGAGCGGCTGGGCCCGGCCGACCCAGCTCGAGCAGTGCCGGGCCTTGCTGTCTGGCTCCTGGCTCACCTACTCACGGCTGCCCGCCCCGTGCCGCGTGTACCAGGAGAACGAGTACAGCTGGAATACCCCCACCGTTGTCTACTGCTAACAGAAAAAACCACAAGTGCCAACGGGCCCTGACTTTTTTATTAGTTCAACGAGGTTCAAAGGAAAAATTAAAAAGCCTACGTCGGGGGGGGGGGGGCGCCCCCCTCGTCCACTCACTCAGTCGAACGTTAACTGAACTTGGCGCCAGGTACTAAGAAGGATAAAAGATGCCCCGGACTTACGGGTAAAACCCCAAACAGAAAGCACGCCAATAAGCAGGGAGCGCCGACAAGTCTCGAGCGGAACTCAGTGGTGGGTGGACGGCGGCCGGGCCCAAGAGAAGCTCTCCTCCCTGCCCTCCCACGCGCGCTCTGCTTTCTCCCCCCCCTGGATCTCTGTCCCCTCCCCTCGGGGGTGCGGAGGGGGAGGGGCACGGGCGGGGCAGGGGGCGGACAGAGCCGAGCAGGCGGTCACCGCCTGCTCATTCCTCCCCAGCCGAACCATGGACGACGCGCCGGGTGCCCCCACGCCTGTCGGCCAAGCGGGCTCCGCCGGCCCGGGTCCGGCCCCGCCGGGCACGGTGGAGTCGTCGTGCCTAGACCTCGTACAGGAATGCGACCAACTGCTGCGGGCGGCCGACCGGGCCCTGGCTCGCGCGCGAGGGGCCCTGGGCGGCGGGGCGCCCGCCCCCCCGGGCGAGGCCCCGGCCCGTCGCTGGGGCGGGGGGCCGCCGCTGCCCGGACTCGAACGCACGTGCGCCGGCGCCAGCCGCCACCGAGGGAGGACGGCGGGGGCGAGGTAGCGAGGCCACGGGGCTGGCTGTCCCTCCCCCCCGGGCCTAGCCGCCGCGGCCCCCGCACCAGGCCCGCCTGCCCACCGGCCCAGGGCACGGGGCAGTGGGCCGGGGGCCTGGGGGGCGGGGGGGGGGGGGGGGGGGACGACACGCCCCGCACTCTTCTCTCCCGCCCCTCTCCGCGAATTCCGCCCCTGGTGGCGCCGGAGCGCGCGCGTTGGCAAGGAGGGGAGAGAGACAGGTAGGGGCTGCCGGGGGGAGGGAGAGAGAGAATAAAAACGCCATACCCTCCTCTTCGCCAACTGGCCACAGCACACCTTAACAGCACGCCCGCGCACGCCCGCGCGCGCCCGCGCTTGGCTAGTGAGGCACCATGCAGCAGCAGAGAAATATACAATTAGCGGAGTACGTCAGGGGCCTAGACGAGCAAGCTTTCCAAAAACTCATCACCTCGTTCGAGGCTTCTTGCTGGCGCTGCCATACTTACTCCAGCTTTCTGAAGAAGGCAGGGACAAACAAACAGACACTGGTAGTAGCTTACCTAAACTCGTATGGACGCTTGTCGCACCTGCAGGCCTTCCTAGAGGGACCTGCAGCTGGAACGCCTGCTCGGGCTCAGTGCGTGCCTGGAACGGGACATACAGCACTGGCGGCAAGGGCTAGCGCGCCTCCGGGAGGTGCTCAACACACTGGACCAGGCCCAAAGAAGCCTAGCCGAAGTCCGCGCGGGTCTGGAGTCATTGTGTCCGTCCGCCGGTGGCCAGCCAGGGCACGGGGGTGAGCCGGGGCACTTGCCGTGCCTGCACGAGCAGGCTCACTGGCAGGCAGAAGAAGACGAAGGCTCTGACTAGCCACCCACCGTAGCGCTAGCGGCCGTCCACACAGTTCTGCCTCTTCTTGATTAAACAGTGTGGGCACTTCAGGGCCTGGCCCGGGGAAGGGCCTAGCCCCCTCGTGCTGGCGGCCGGGGGGCGCCGGAGGAGGTCTGTGTCCGAGAGAGAGAGAGAGCAGCTTTTTTATCTACCTGAGCACGCAGGGGGGGGGGGGGGAGGGGAGGAGCAGCCCCCGAGCCCCGAGCCCCAGAGCAGGGGGAGTCCCCGTGCCCGGCCGCCCGCTCGGGACTGGCCGGGCTGGGGGGGGGCTACCGGGCGGGCGCGGGCCGTGTGCAGACAAAGTCAATGACGTAGCAGGCGGCCAGCAGGCTGCAGACCATGTGGCGCCGGGTGGGGTCCTGCGTGGCCAGATCACGCGCTAACTCCGCCAGGGCCGAGGAGGCATCATCGTCCCCGGGCGGGTGCTCGGGGACCGGCGGCAGCCCCCCCACGGCGCGCCCGGACGGGTGTTCGGCGACCGGCGGCAGCCCCCCCGCGGCGCGCCCGGACGGGTGCTCGGCGACCGGCGGCAGCCACGCCGCGACGCCCAACGGTTCCTGGACGGCGGCGCGGGGCTGGGCGGCGCGCTGCCGGGCGGCCCTGGCTTCTAGTGCTTGGAACTCCGGGCGCCGGCGAATAAAGAGTTCGGAGTAGAGCCACAGCTGCGCGTCCGTGGGCCCGCCGGCCTGGCCGCGCCGCAGCGCCTGCCACCACTGCTTGCGCTCGGCGGCCGCGGCCTCGCCAGCCAAACCCGGATGCAGCATTTCGTAGGCCGCCGTCCAGGCGCCCAACGCCCGCCCGGGCTGTAACAAGGGCCGGAGCTCGGGGCGCGTCTGGCACGCGGTATAGAACTCGGCCGCGAGTTCCGGGTCGAAGTAGCCCAGGGCGTGGCCGAAGCGGTCGTGGTAAGCAAAGAGGTTGGCGGCCACGAGGGTCGGCGCGGCGTGTGCATCCACGCCTAGGCCAAAGATGGCGTGCCGCAACCGGAAGGCGGGGGCCGGGGCACCCCCGCTCGCGCACTCGCGGCACAAGGTCTCGAACGCACTGCGCACGGCCACGTCCCGGCCGCCCACGCGCTCGTCCACCAGGCCCCCCCCCGCGTCCAGCAACCACACCTCCCGGACGGGCCGGTAGGACTGCAGGCACGCCCGCAGCAGCTGGCGCAGCGCCCGGCCGGCCCCCCGGTCCGCCGCCCGGCCGGGGCTCGCAAACACTAGGAGCTCTGTGCCCTGCGCGTGGGACAAGGCCTCCGATTCTTCCAGCAGGGTTTGATACTTGAAGTCGGGCCGGGCGAGCGCCTCCTCCGCGGCCTGCTGCCCCCGGTGCCCCGGTGGTAGCAGGCCCGCAAAGTCGTGGTTCAGGGCGTGCACCAGCTCCGCGTGGGTGTGGGGCTTGAGGCGCAGCGTGCCCGGCAGGCCCGGCGCCGCGCCCGCCAGCACAAAGGCCAGGTACTGGGCTAGAGCCTCCGGCCCCAGGCCGCCGCGCACACAGACCCCCTCGCGCGTGTAGCAGCCCCTGGCGAGCGCGGCCCGGTACTCGGCTAGCTCGTAGCCCGCCGCCAGGACCACCCAACGCCCCGCTAGCTCGCCGGCCCGCTCGGGCTGGCCGCGTTTGGTCGCCGCGAAGCCCAGGGCAATGGCCGTATCACCGCCGCCGCCTGCGCCTACCACCACGCGGGTGGGGGCCGCAGCGGGGGCTCCGCCGGCCGGAGGCACAGCGGACTGCGGCGCGAGCCCGCCCATCGGGGTGCGGGGCCGCGGTCAAATGTCTGCGCTACCGTGCTTGGCCGGCGGGGCCGGCGGGCGGGGCCGGGGGGCAGGGCGGCGGTGGCCAGAGGGAGGGGACACGCTCTCCCGGGCGGGGGGGGGGGGGGGGGGGGGGGGAGAAGGAAGGGGGAGGGAAGGCCCCGCCCCCTGGACCAGGAGGGGAGCCAGGCAGAGAGAGGGGGAGGGGCGGGGTGCGGCTGGCGGAGGGCCGTCAGGCCAGTGGGTGGCTGACGCACCCCGGTGGTCGCGGCAGAAAGAGCGCCGCGGATGGAGGGCCAGACCTCACCGGCCAGCGCGGCCACGGCGGACGGACCCCGATATCATGGCGGAGCTCTGTGAAATGCTAGACGTGGAACTGGGTGGGGCCGAGCGGAGCGCAGATCCCTGGGGAAGAGACGTGTCCCCCCCCCCCGGGCACCCGCCCAGGCGCAGGCCGAGCCGCCCAGCGTGCCGATGAGGCAGGCCGACGCAGATACTTGGGCGGGCGCCGAGCTCCTGCCAATGCCCACGCAGGCCGGGCCTCTCCCTGCGCAGGCGGACGCCGAGCCGCTCCGGCGGGGCTCCGGAGGGGCTCCGGAGGGCGCCCGGCCCCCGGGGGGGCGGGGGGCGGGCGCTACGGGGGCGGAGGCGGGGCTCGGGGGGGGGGGGTGGTCCGGCGGTGGCGGGGGCCAGCCCGGCGCTAAGGGGAGGGCCGCGCCGGCCGCTGCAGACGGAGACCGACTGGGCCTGGTGGAACGAGGTGCACGCCAGCAAGCACGGGGGCTCGTTGCTGCGCTATGACACGGACAGCGCGCGGGTGGTGTTCCGCCACGGCGAGACGCCCTCCCGCGGCGCCGAGGCCGACAGCGTCATCGGCGAGTGCCCCTCCAGGGTCTGCGTCTTGTACAGCGGGCAGCGGGCGCACTCGTACAGCCCCAAGGAGAACAGGCCCATGCCGATTCGTTCGCGCCAGTGCGTGCCCGCCTGGGTGCTGCGCTGTTTCCACCGCCACCCCGGCACGGCGAGCGCGCGCGGGTCCGCCCAGCCCCCGCGCAAGGTGCAGTACGAAACACCGTTGCTGCCGCCAGAGCTGCTGGACCTCTGCGCCGTGCTGGGCGACGAGAGCCGCACCTCTACCCGGGGCCTGGACCTGACGACCGCCCACCAGTGGCACCTGCTCCTCTTCTACGCGTGCCTCGAAACCCTGATCGGCCCCCCGCCCTGGGAAAGCCCCCGCGAGCCACGGTCCTGCAGCTGGTCGCAGGTGCTGCTGGACAAACTGCACTGCCGGCGCACCGAAGGCGCCCCGGCCACGGAGGACGGGGCGGCGCGCGAGGAGCTCCTGCCGGCCCAGGTGGCCCAGAACCTGGCCCAGCTGCTCAGGCTGGTGCTGGCGGTGCAGGTCGCCGAGGACGACGTGCTCTGTGCCTACGCCCGCCGCAACGCCTTCCTGGTCCGGAGTTACCTGTCGGGCGCCGTGGTGGGAGCGGTCCTGAACCCCTTCTTGGCCCAGCTGCCGGCGGCGGAGGACCACAACGTGAGCCTCATGTTCGACAGCGATGCGGTAGGGCTGCTGTGCGCGGCCCGGCACCTCCGGCCCGGGGAGGCGCTGTCCCTGCCGCTGGAGCCGGAGGCCCGCTTCGCCGCCGACGGCCGGCCGGCCCCCGAGGACCCCGACCCCGCCCTCGAGAGCCACTACGGACGGCCCACGGCGGCCTCGCTGCTGCAGCTGGAGGCACGCAACCGGGAGCAAGTGCTGTCTTTGTCGGCCGCGATCGCCCCGCGGGCGCTGCCGGCCGCCGCCGAGCGAGACCTCATCGTGCAGCTCAGCCTGTACGTGGCGAGCGACCTGGCCACCGCGTGGGGCTGGCAGACGCACACCCAGTCGGCCATCCTGCGGGCCGAGCGGCACGGCCAGCCCCCGGAGCACGGGAGCCGCGCGGCCTGGTGGCAGGACCTGACGGCGCTGGAGGACGCCCCCGCGGGCCTGGCCTTACACCTGGCCCTGCTGAACGGCTTCATGCTGCTGCTACACCGGCGCGGGGCCAAGTCCTTTGTCGAGGCCCTGGCCGGCGTCCCGGAGGCCGTCGACGGGCGCCCGGCGGGCGTGGCTGACGCTCGCTACGCGCAGCAGATCTTCTGGCTGCGGACGCTGACCGCCCAGCTCGCCAACACCGCGCGCCTGTTCTTCGAGGCAGCCCCGCACGCGCTGTACACGGACGCCAAGGCCCCGGCCTCCGGCCCGACGCACGACCTGCGCCTGTGTGTGCGCCTGTTGCTGTCGGTGCTCGTGCTGTACCGCCACCTAGAGCACGTCAAGGTCACCCTGCTGCAGGAGGCTAGGCGGGGGGGCGACGCCCGGGAGGGCGTGCTGGCGGAGCACTTGTCGGCCGCGGTGTGGTCGTTGCCCGGCGCGCACACGCACGCGTCCGAGCAACTGCGCGAACGACTGGAGTGCAGCCTGGACCTGTTCCCCGTCTCGCACCTGAAACCGGATCAGCGGGAGCGCTGCATCAACGACATGGAAGCGGCCTACGCCCTGAGCCTCAAGCGTCCCCGGAAATAGCCTGGCTAGTCGGACTCCGCGCCCCCCTTTGCCCTGGCCGCTCAGTATGGTAGTACAGCAACTGGGTGGCTTTTATTAAAAAGAGAACCAACCCGCTTGGAGCGAGCGCGGCTAGGCCTTGGCTGGCGAGCCCCGGCGCACCGGTTTCCTTTAGGCGCACTGGGCCAGGAGAGCGCCCAGCGACAGCCTCGTCGTGCCGGGCGGGACCTGGACGAGGCAGTCCAGGTCCAGCAAGCCTGCGCCGGCCGGCCGACAACGGTACTGGTGCAGGTAGCCCTCGGGCAGCACGGCGTTGAGCCACAGGGGGTAGCACCGCACGGCTTGCTCGTCCAGCGCCAGCCGGAGCGTGTCGAGGGGCGGCACGGGCTCGGCCGAGCAGGCGGGACTGCGGCTGCCCCCGCCGCCTCGATCGCGAGCAAGTCCAGCCCCCCCGCGCCACATCCGGCGTCAGGGGAAAGGGGCACACCTTCTCCTGCGACAGCACCGGGGCCAGGTGCGCCAGCGGCGGCGGTTCGCCCGGCAGGGCCTCCGCCGCGACCCAGAGGCCGGGCCGGTACGGCAGCGCGCTGGCCGATGCCGGCCGGGCCCAGGGGGCGCTCGTCCACTCCCAGACGCTGTGCGCTAGAAAACAGAAGGCGGTCTGGTACAGGAAGCCACGCTCCGCGTCGAACAGGTACGCGCGCTGGAGCTGCAGGTACGGCAGGGCCAGCCCCTCCGCCGTGGTCTGCAGCGACGAGGTGCACTGCCAAGACATCTCCTCTGACAGGGACAGCGTGAGGCCCGCCAGGGCCCGGGCCCAGTCGGGGCCCAGCGAGCACGTGAACTCGCGCAGGCCGCAGGAGTACTTGGTCACGGCCGCCACCTCGCAGCCGGGGCCTAGGTAGCCGCTGTAGCAGCGACAGGCGGGTTGCGGCCAGGGCTCGTGCCAAGTACAGACGCCGCGCCGGCCGCAGTAAGGGCTGGGCCGGCCGTCGAAGCCCGTGCAGGTCCGGCAGAGGGGCTCGGGGGCGCCCGGCGCCGCCACGTCAAAGTAAGTAGTGTCGCACACTGACTGCCGCTGGCTGGCGCTGTTAGGGGGCACAGGCAGCCGGCCGTCCTGGGCCCGCGCCGGGCCTAGCAGCAGCAGCAGCAGCGCCAGTACCGCCGCGGGGCAAGCGAGCATCCGGGGGGGGGGGGGGGAAAGTCTTTTTACGCCGTGATCGGCTACCGCCCCAGAATGGAAGCGCGGGGGTGTGAGGGGGCGCGGCCTGTCCCTCCCCTTCTTCCCTTTTCTTCTCCGTGCCTCTGTGTCGCGTGGGGAGAAAGGGGGGGTCTTGCTGGGGGGGGGGGGGGGGGGGAGTACCGCCGGGCTCGAGTGTGTGTGTAGGAGGGGAGAGGTGGGCCGTGAGGGCGTCCGGCGGGCGTGAGTGCCCCGTGGTGGGCGCCCGCGGGGGGGGGGGGGGGGGTGAGCGGGGGGCGAGCGCGCGCACCCCCCCCCCTTTACTCCCCTGTGGGGTGCAATGGGCGTCCGCGCCGCGGGGACGGGGGGGGGGTGCGCGCCCGCTCCCCCCGACCGCTCCCGGCTGCTTTCCCTGGTCTCCTTCGTCCTGCACAGAAAGCAGCTTGCGGCCGACCGCCGAGTAGCGACCGCGCAGACCTTGCGGAGTGCTCCCGCCGTAGCTTAGCACCACCTCCGTGGCACCCGACGACTTATGACCCGCAAGCGCAAGCGCCGGGCCCGCGCCGCCCTCGCGGAGCGGGCCGGGCGGAAACGACGCGTCGTGATTGTCCCGCGCTCGCGCCCACCCCGCGAAGTCCTGTGGCAGCTCTGCGGGCGCGCTGCCTGCCAGGCGTGGTGGGCGGCGGACCAGCCGGCCGGCCGCGCCCGCTGCCACCGGTGTGACGCCACCTGGTACTGTGGCCGGCAGTGCCGCTCGGCCGATGCCGAGCACCACGCCGGCGTGTGCGGCGTGAGCAGCGCCGAGCGGGCCCTGGCCGGCCTCTTGGTGGAGCGCGCCACCGGTCCGGGGGGCCTAGCCGAGGCCCTGCGCAACCTGCGGCCCCCCGGCGCGCGCGGCATGGTGTACGCGGCGGCCAGGCCCGGCCAGGACGGCCTGGCCTGCGCGTTCTGGCCGGCCCGCGACCTGGAGGTCCCCCAGAAGACTTACGTCCGCGACCTGCTGGCCCAACAGCCCGGCGCCGGCCTGGTGGTCGAGGCCCTCGTCAGGCCCGCGGACCTGGCCCAGACACTGCCGGCCGGCTGGTTCTGGTGGCACAAGAAGACCTGGGCCGTGCGGCTGCCGGAGCCCCGCCCCGAGCCCGCCGCCGGTGTTGTGCCGCTTGAGTGATTAAAAGCAAAGAAAGCCACCCTTCTCGTGTGTCGAGAACTAGCACTGCCGGGCCGGCCGGGGCAAGCTGAAGAGAACGGGCGCTGGGCCGGGGGGGCTACACGACCCATTGGCACGGCTTTAATACCCAGAGAGGTCGCTGGAAAGCTGCGGGCCTTTTGGTTCCTGTTGGTTCTTGTGTGCTCTCGCCACGCCCGGCAACCGCGCGGGCTGCTACCGAGCTGTGGTCCGGGGCAGGGGGCGGCGCCTCGTTCCGGCATCGCCAGTGGCACACCGGAGACGTCTGGGTGCTCTCTGCCTGCCCGAGGGGGGGGAGAGCGATCCTTCCTCCGGCGCCTCCTCCCGGCTGAAGGCTACGGGAGCAACAAAAGAGGGAGGGAAAGCCTCTGACACAGACGCGGGCAAAGGGGAAGGGGCTTGGATGGGAGGAAGGAGGGAGAAAAACACGACGGGCCTAGGGAGGGCCAAGGAAGGGGATTTCGTCCGCCTGCCGGGCCGTCTCCCGGCCGGGTACCCTGGTAAACCACGCGAAGGGCGGGAACTGAGTGTCTCTCCCCTTCTCCCGACCCGCACGCCTGCCCAGCGGCGCGTGCCCCGTTCGAGTATGACCTCGCGGGCGGCAGCTGACCCCCCGCTCGCGTTCTGGGTGGCGAACGCCGTGTTGGCGTCCGTGTCATGCTATCCCTCGGCCTGTGTGCAACGACTGCTGCGCGCCAGTGACCTGCAGCTGTGGGACTGGCTGGCGGGCGAGGGGGCGCCGCTCCCGCCGGCCCAAGCACGCCGCGTACTGCGAGCCCACACCCGTGGCTGGGCCGGCA